>LPNX010410633.1:0-10611 GCA_001517045.1 Pseudotsuga menziesii
TCAGCTTCTGTTAGTTTAGAGTCCAATAGCTGATTCATTACTAATGTCATTGAATTTATCCATTGAGGGCAATTTTTTTCAGAATGGAGCTGTTGATGAAAGGTGCAAAAGTTATCCATACCCACCTCCGTTAAGTTCATTGATGCAGGACTATGTGGAGGAGGTTTAGATTGATTGTTGTATTCTCTCTCCTTTTATAGTAAGGATTATAAGATTTCTGAGCTTCCTTTTCCTTTTCCAAATCTATTATTCTGTTAGATAGTTTCTGCATCATTTTCAACATTCCTTCAAAGTCATGTGACTACTCGTCCTTAGGCTTAGATAGTAATAAGGATTTCTTACCAAAAGTTTTTTCTCCTGACTGCTCAGGATAGTCTTCTATGCTTTCTTTTTTAGCTTCTACTCTCTCAGCTTCTTCATAAGTTTTTGACAACGTAGGTTTGACTTGCATCTTGGCAAACATGGCCAATTCAGGCCCTAAATATGAAGTATAGTATTCGATCAGAACCTTATCAAACGGTTTATCAATTGCAGAAAAAATTCTTAAGATAAGTAGCAAACCTTTGGGTGAAACTATGCACTTTTTCTTTTCTTTCTTTCTTTAAAGCGCACAACCCTTTCATTAGAGCTACATGATTTTTCTGGGCTACATATTTACTTCTGACTATCCTTTCAAATGTGTCCCAGTTTGGGATTGAGTTTGCAGGCAGAGAAAAATACCATGAGGTTGCTGCTCCTTTCAGGGTATGTGGAAACAATATGCAGACTACATATTCATGTTCTCAAGCCCTTAGTCCTTATATAGCCAAGTAAAATCTTTGCAAATGATCATCTACTAAAATATTTTCACTTGGGTCAAACTTAGGTAACATTTTCTCAAAAGCCCGAGGTAAGTCATACAAAGGAGGTGCCAGGTTTAAAGGTGACCTAGCCTTCCAAGCAGGTGGTGGATTTGGTGGGTTGGGTGGCTGATTTGCGTTTACATTAGCCACGAGTCTCAGTGGAGAATGAGGTGGTGAATGAACAGGGGTATGAATAGGTGAACCGTAAGGTGTATCTGGGCCCAACTGATTCATAGATTAAACAACTTCCTATAAGGATGTTTCTACCAGTTCTTCAAAATATCCAACCAACACTGCGACTTCTAATATAGGGAGGTCTTTCTTCCGATATTCTCTTCTGGGTAAGACAGTAATAATTGGTAATCCTCCAATATTCTTCACATATGCCCTAGTATGTCTTCTTAGATCATTAACTACTTTGTTATCGAAAGAATACAGATGCTCTTTATCCTTCTCTTCAGGAATTGGATTGGGAAACAAACTGCTTTCAGAACTGTCACCAGTAGAATAATCTCAAGAAAATGGGTTTCCTTGGCTACCCATGCACTGACTGCCCTTCTTCTAGCGCCAAAAACTGTTGAGGCCTAGAAAATCACAGGTAACAACAGTTAAGGATTCTCCCCAATAAACGTTCCCAACTAACCTGTTATTGTTTGGTATGGGGAATCCGTCCGGTTTACGGTCTGGCTACCATAGGTTAAGTAACCAAAAATAAAGGGTTTACCGATTACGGGCCGGTCCATCGTGTATATTTTTAGTTTTTAAGTTTTTTAGTATGATATGCAAGTGCCTATCTAAGAATGCAGATTGATAGACAATACGAGGAGCGGTCACAATGTGATGTGCAGGTTCTTGCCTCTTGTCTTAACTCTCTTGCATATAAATCAAACACAGCAAGAAAATAAAACTAACTAAATAACCTATCCCTAGGGAGCAAGATTAACATTTACCAATGAGTAATGTATTTATGCGCATGCATTAAGAAAAATCACAGATAGCTGTTACTTATTTCAAAACACATGAACATTAATAAATAGATGAACAACAAGATAGGTCATTGTTTATGAAAAGCATTCATTACTCATAGTGGAAATTCCATAGAATAAACTAGAGAGCATTCATGACAAGAACATAGGTTCACAGAGTTAGAATGATCTCATAGTTAATGGACAACAGCTGAAAACGAAATAGTTCACATTCAATGAATCCATGGCATAGCATTTGAAAAGTTCCACCAAAATTTCTCCAACAGGAAACTTGGAATTCTTATTGCAAAAGGAAATAGTTCTTCTTACAACATGTTCTCACAAATCTCAATGGGAAAAAGTCCCGTCTTACATCTAACTTTCCTATACTTATACAAAAAGGAAAAACTTTTGGGCTGCCCCAATATGACTTTTGGGCTTCCCCAATGTTTCAATCCAAAACTTTGTCCTGTAGTCAGTGCTCATACATTATACAATATATTACATTTAAAACAAAAATTTATAGAGCGCTTTTATGAAGACGGCCCCGCTTGATCATTAAAGAACTTTTTCCACGCCTGTGCCTCCGCTACTATGTTTTCAAATTCTGAAGGTTCAAGAAAACAAATGTTGATCTCATACTTTGCAGCCTGATTCATAACCACCTCAATTTGTGCTGGACTCAAGCGTAGCTGATATTCAAGTAAATTGATACTGACTCTTTCTTTATGTACCACATAATCAGTGGCACAATTAGGGAGTAAAGAAGGTTCCCTAGAGCAACCATACATTCTGATGTACATTCCCTCCTCAGTCAAATAGTAACTCCCATGTTCCTTAATGATTTTGAAAGCCTCCTTGGACATACAGTTTCATTCTGTCAGGAAGATCAAATTGTATAAAGGCATAATGAAATGCTTGCATATCTCTTTGTAGTTGTTGTAGTATTTTTGTGCTCAAAATAGTTTGTATGAAGTGTACACAGGGGTTCTGTCCTTGTCCCAATTGCATCTTAAGGCTGGAAATGGCTGGGTACATAATATACAGTCTACTAAGATCAAGCTCATATAGAACTCAGACTTCTTCTAGGACACCCCTCCCAAAGCTGAAGATATGCAGGCTGAGAGGTTGTTGGACACTATGTTTTCCCAGTTGAATAGTCCCCTGAGTGGCCACATAAGAAATAATGGGTATCCATCCCAACTTGAAGCTTTTACCATGAGCTCTCTCAAACACTCTATTCAACATCAGTGCTATAAACCTGTAAGGAGTTTGGAGAGTGGCTATACCATACTCTCCTGATGGCCTGGTTCGAAAATTCTTCCCAGATATCGTCATTCTCTTCACTGTTTTAACCACGTCTAGATTTATCTCTTTCAGCCAACTTTCAGTTAAGTATACTTGAGTAGGAGGTAAGAGATATGCCAGTGAGACATAACCAGGACTGTATGCAACATAGCCCTATTCGGCAGTATTTTCTAAGATCATCGTGGTCACATCTGCCCTAGGCAGGATCCAGCCGATCACCTCAGAGCATGCGAACAACTCAGGTATAGTGTCTACCTTCATCAGAGCATATTTCTCGATGTTGGCATATATGGTTAGCTCTTCGAACCCTGCATCAGGCACATCCTACTTTGAAATCATCTGATACATATCACCCCATTTGTAGTCTAGCTCTACTCCAGTGGTGGCTCTGGTATCTTCATAGATGTATTCTACCTTAGTAATGATTTCCACATCTGGTTCTCCCTCAATAACATGAGCCTTCTTCTTTTGTCTTTTAGACTTATCTCCTTTGAAGAAGTTTCCCTGTCATAGACCAAACATGCTCTTAGGCTATTGGAACTTTCAATCAGTGTTTTAAGAATGAAGAAAAATTGTATAAAAACATTTACCTCTTTCATATGCATTTTCAACAGATAAACTATCAGAAAATTTATGCATAATAGAAAATAACTAGCAAGAAGAACTTCTCCAAGCTAGGTATGAAAATTTCTAAGTCCGTCTGCAACTAAACATGACCCTCATAGAAATATGCATCAATTAAACCGAACTGCATTCAAATCCTTTGCATAACATGAAACACTAAATTTGAAAATTGAAATGTGAAAATCAAATCCTCTAGTGTCCTAGAAAAATAGGGTAAATCTATGATGACAAGAGAACCGAAAACTCCCTCCTAGGATGGCCATAAGCAAACCCATAAAAAATGGTGCAGACAATGTAACGCTTGTCTGCACCAGCTACCTAAACTTTTGGAATGGGCTTCAATTTCCATAATGGCTTGAAAACAGGCTCAAGAAAACAAATCCCCCACCGCCAATACTATGAAACTGACTAATACTTCACGCTGTAAGGATACAAATTCATCAATTTAGATGGCTTACTACACAAAAACGGGAACCTCTGAACAAAGGACAAAATTGTAGTTCCCAAAACAACCAATAAACTTAAGAGAAAGGAGAAACCATGGTTGGCCTACTTGGAAAACAAGTTGCAGTCAACGTGATGGTCCAAAAATTCCATGGTAGTGACCTCCAACGAACAAAATCCCGACAGCTAAGCACGGATGCATAGTTCGACTCGACAGGGACAAAGCAAGCACGAGTTCACAAGGGTAATAATAAAATAATACCCCACCCTAATATATAGACTTTGGTGAAAAAATGTCGGCGGGAAAAACTTCCATCGGTGAGCGAAATAACTAAGCATCGAGTGATTAGTTCACCAAGCAGCCACAATGGAGGGAGCCATATAGCCTAATGGTTCTATGGAAAAATAAACCATTGGTGAAAATAAAACACTAAAAACTACAGCATCGGACCTCGGAACCACTACAACATCGGATGGTTAGTTCACTAAGGAGCCGCAACGGTAGAAGTTACATGGACTTAAGGTTCTATAGCAATAGAAAAGATCAACGAAAACCAAAACAAACCATCGACGAATGGAACAACTAGATGTTGGATGATTAGTTTGCTAAGGAACTGCAACGGAGGAAAACAATCAAACTAAGGATTTTGATCAAAGTCATAAACTGTTTCGATAGTGAAGAGAAAACAAAAGTAATGAAGAGCAATAAATCATGGAATCAGCAAGGGTAAGAACTAATCTGTCAGAACGTTTGCCATCTTCCCTCCGAAATGTTGGAGACTTAGAAGACCAATGCTCTGACAGTGATAAACAAAACAACACCAAAAGTCAAAAAGTGAAATCTTTTGAAAAATAAACAAAGGAGATAATTCATTGGAAAAAAACATGACTCCCGTCGAGACGTTTATTAGTTATCTTCAACAACGACAGCTGCGTAGAGGACTACGGCCCCGATTCACTGTTCAATAAACTTCTGACAGCAAAAAAGGAAAACATTTTAAATCAAACAGGCCATCAATTTCAACTTCACAGTCAAAAGAGTTAGCTGGAAAAAAGATAATCATTCAACTTCCGAAGTGGTAAACAATTTACCTCAATTAAACCTCAAAAGATCCAAATTTGTAGCAGAGGAACAACAAAGTTCAGCAATCCCAAACAAATATAGGCAAGATAAAATTAAAAGGAGGGTCCAAAATTTTAAAAAAATTGGGAAATAGTTGCAGCTGCAACAGTGTGTTAGAGAAGGGTGCTTATGAGCTAGTAGATTATGAGGGGACACCCTTGGCGAAGCCTATAAATGGGCTCTATCTTAAAAAGTACTATGCATGATTTTCAGCTAGGGCTGACTATTGTATATTATTGTACAGTATTTTGCATAGTTAGGTTTTCTGATGGTGATCGAGTTTGTTGATTAGCTTCCGTTTCTTATGGAAGATGTCAATGAAGTCTTCCATCTCTATAGGATTCGCATATGGTTCTAACTCTCACACTCAACACTCATCCTCTGCTGCCTGGGTGATTTATACTCCTATGGGTCAGGTATTGTCTTCAGGAGGCATATGTTTATGGCCCTCTTCAAACAATGTTGCTGAGTATAGTGTCATTATCGAGATTCTATGGGATGCCATTTCACATGGTGTTCTCTCTCTTAAGGTACATCTTGATTCATAGTTAGTAGTGTCACAGCTTAATGGCTTGTATCATGTTAGGGATCCAACATTATTACGAAGATTCTTACATGTGAGATTGTTAGAATGGCAATTTGACAACATAACATACATACATGTTCCAAGAATTTATAATCAAGTTGCTGACTCATATGCTAACTATGTGTTAGATTGGCATTTGTTTCATAGACAATAAGCTCATCGCAAACATACATATTTACACATGTAAATAAATAAATCTATCATCATAAAAAAATTTCATTAAACATCCAAAATGTGATAATACATAAGTATCATAATACAAAAATGGGGCTTCTGAACCACCAAAATATAAATACATGGTAGTACAAAATGTATCACTCCCAGGTATCTAAGCCTAGGGAGGAGGAGGGGGGTTCTGATTGTGGAATGTCACCATAGCTCTAGATATCCATTAAAACAACTGCACCCATGCTCGTGGTACACCCACCACTTGACGCTGCCATGGGTACCTTGTGTGTCAGCCGCACGAAGTTGGTATGAATGCTTTGGAGCATTTGCTCCACATCCACACCCATAATGTCATCTCCTCTTCCCCTCTGTCTATGACGAGGTAAACCGTCAGGACACCATGGTCCTACATCTGCATACATATGACAAGATGTCACTATGTGTTGTCATGTAAAAACATGTCTTTTGATTCCATATATCAAAAAACATAAAAAAATTAAAAAGAGGGTTGGGATTCATTACCAATGTCACCGTATACTGATCCTAGTGGTAGAGGCATGTCAGGATCTCCCCGAAAATCTATCCCCGCATAGGGGTAATCATCAATGGAAACTATATGCCGCCATCACCATGGAAAGAAATCAGCTGGATAGGGGTTGGACACCCTACCTCCACCCAGTCTACACATTGCATTTTCCCAACATTGTTGGGCCAGATCTTGAACCCCATGAAGAGGAACGTAAAATCTAGGGCTGAGTCTCGGAACATGCTCAATGAAGAATGTGCTCAGTATACTACTGAAACCAAAGTTTTGTACCCTGCCCATCTTGTAGTCGTTGAGCTGTTGCTTCATGTTTCTCAACAGCACAGTGCTCCAATCGTAAAATTTGGGTCTCATGCACTGCACTGCATAGAACATCAAAGGCCGCAAGGCCTGGTGGAGTGAGGCTAGCCCTGCTATCCTGTCTAGTGTCAGTAGTATGGTATTTAGGCCTAGCACCTGTATGGAGTTAGTAATTGGGATCTGACTCCTGAACTTCTCTGTGTCTAGATAATAGTATACCGCAATATACTCATCTATGGTGAGGCCACCTCCAGGCCCACGAGAACGTAGGTTCACCACTTACCCTCATCGGGAAAATCTAGTAATGAAGTATATGTCCTCCACCTCTATAGTGAGAGAGATCCCATAGATATGGAAAGACTCTCAGTGAGGGTCCCAGTAGTCTGCTAGCATCTGCAGCAGTCTCGGTTTGGCCCTTAAACCACCAAGACACCAAAACTTGTAAATCTCACATGCACAAAGAGCTTGTTGAGCCATTAGATCTCCCCATACTGCTTCTTCTGCATCCCCGTGCTCTCATTCCCTCCATTACAGAACCGTCCTACACATTTAATTTGAGTTTGGGTCACTAAATGTCATAGAAAAAATCAAACACGACCACATATGCGACTGTTTGCAAAACAACCACATATGTACGCGAATTTGGGCTCTTTTTCTGTGTATAGCCAACCCTTTATGCAGAAAAAACCCTGATTTCCACATGGGCCGAGGCACATATCTTAGCTTGGCGTAGAAATAAATTTTGACCATGGAAATTTAAAAAATTTACATGCAAATGAAAGAGCAGGGAATGGGAAGTTACCTGGAAAAAACAGTGTCGGATTCCGCTTGCTGAAACTCCCAGAATTTGCGTTTGAAGTTCTAAGCTCAACTGGGTAAAAATTTCAAATGTTATATAATGTTTTGAATTTTTTACTATTTATAGAATTTTTGAAATTTTTTGAAAATTTTTACCCCCTTTTCTATAGTTTTGGACTGTTTTTGACCCTTTTGAACCATTTTTGACTAATATGATGATGAAGGAGACCATTTTGAGCGTCGTTTTGACCATTGTTTTGACCCATTTGTGACGATTTCAGGTATGATGTTTAAACTAGCATATAGGTTAGACTTCACCTCCATTTGCATTTTGCATGACCTTATGACCATTTCATTATAAACTTAGGTACAAACCCATTTTATCCTGTCACACAAACTTCTTGCTGTTTTAGAAGTGACATGATGTGAATGGTAGAGCTTGACCTTACATGGGTACCCTAGTTAGCTCCTTGTTTGCATTTGGTGCCCATGCTGCCATTTTTTCCTTTAGGGTGTGGGAGTCCATTGTATATTATTGCCATGACATTTTGCAAGAACCTCATACTTCTCTTGATATTTTGCTGCCCTGTTTCCTTGCGACTCCCTTATGTCAAGTTGTAATTGCATTATCATGAGCTTTGCCTGCCTCATTGAGCCTTATGTCCACTTCCTTGACTTTGAGTATTAGGCATATAGCCCAAACTTGTCTCATGTCTAGCTATGTAGAGCCATTTTATATATCCTTTGCAGCTTGATTCCCTATTTTTATCAGGAGGGGTCTTTCCTTCGAGTGTCACTATCCTACACATGTGTCCTTGCATTGAGCATAGGTATGTTCCACTGCTTGGAACTAGTTTGTTTGCCCATTTGACACTCATATCCTCCTAGTATGTAACTTTAAAGCGATTTTATTCTTTTTCGAGCTTTTCAAATATTTGAAAAAGTCCAAAAAAATTAAAAAAACAAAAAGCCGGACAAGAAAAGATGTTATCTTTGGCAGCAGTCGAGTCATGTTGCCTTCGAACATAGCACTGTATATCACATCCATTGGTTGGGTTAATAGTTTTACTTTAGGATCTGTACTCATTTATCTGAGTTTGTCTCCATCGACTAGTTAAGCTTCTAGTTCCTATGGAGCCTCTGTCGATGCCTCCTATGTCGCAGAGATGTCCCACTTTTGTATATTGAGTCTATGCTACCTACATTCAGTCACCATTCTCCCTGATGCTCTTGTTCGAAGGAAGTTGAAACCTGAGTCAGCCATTCCTCAGTTATCTTGACTTTGCATGTCGGCCATTCCTGGTACAGTTACTAGTTCGTGCACCTTATGATCGAGTCCTTTCACATTATACAGCTTTGCTGAGTACCTCGTGTTGGATGATGGGGGATTCCTTAATGCCCTCCTTCCAGAGGATTTCATCCCATCTACTTCAGATCATTTATTCTAGGATAGAAATCTAGAGTCATTTTTTAGTGCCTTGAGACTTGCAGTCATCAGTGGCAGGTTCTCTCTGTTAGCTGGAATATTTCACCTCCTACGGACAACATGGTGTTCCATTGGTCTGAATGGTTCAGATCCAAAACAAATAGAAGACAGACGTTGAAGAATCTCCCTAGACACCGTAGATACCTGGAATACAATGCTTTGATAGTCACCCTATGTACCTGCAATAAGCTCAACACAAAACAGATCAAAGCAACCAGAATATAATCTACTAATCTATGTTAGTGACTAAGGAATCTAACGACATATATATGAAATCAAACATCAACAATATATGTGGGATAGAAATCAACTTGCATTAAAGAAATATGAAGAAGTTTACAACCAAGCCTTAGTGTTGACATGCATCTTCATGAAACCAAGCATTCTGATCCCCATAAGCTCCGACTCTATCTCTCTCTCTATGCTCTCCAATGGTATGGATCAAGTGATAAATCCAACAACATAACAATGCCTTAAGAGTTCTCCCCCTCAACCATGGCCATAAGCTTGTATTTGTAAGGCTATATGGATAGGGTAGGTTGAGAGATTTGTGGGTGAGGTGTCCTTCAAGATCCTAGGATGGGGGATCTCGAGCTCAATAGACCCATAACAATAGGGATAAGGGATATCTCGAGGCTTATCATCTCGAAGCCTCGAGAAGCTTCTCTTTTTCCCTTTTTACCCAGGGTACCGCATTTCTCCTTCAATGATAGAGTGGTTGTGGTAATAACCGCTTATGGACTAAAGGCCATAAGCGGTGGCAACGCGTGTTGGTAACAGGAAATGGGCGGTGCGAACAAGGGTACCACCTCTGGGTAAAGGGTAAAGTGCGGTGTTGGGAGTTTGTATGAAAAAGATTGACAAATGATATGAGTTTCCACTCTAGAAGCTGGGATTCAGGGAAAGTAGGTATGTCAAAATGTCTTATCACATGATGGTGATAGGATTTTGGTATAACAAGATGCCCTGCAAAGCATGAGTCTTAGAGGGATACGATAAACGAGAGATTTGAGAGAACAAGTCGTTGCCATGAGGCAAAAATGTCAGCTCGATCAGAGCATGTCATCAAGTAGGAATCTGTAGTACATCAGTATGTTGACTCAGAGACACAAGTAACCAAACTCATGGCTGCAGACCAATACAAGGTAGATTCGTGAGAGGAATAAACAAGCATGGCTACTAGAATACAGCATAGATCCATGTGATAGAGGACTCAAACTTGGACATAGCTACTAGACATACAACATAGATCTATGTCATATAGATGCAAATTTGAGCATAGCCATTACCATACAAATGTGGATCCATTCTAGATATACAAAAGTCCATCGCAACCTACGGAAAAGCAATGAGCGCTTTAAACATATACCCAGGGTCTTCATCTCGTCTTCCACAAAGTACGATTCTATCCATGTGATTACAA
>LPNX010410647.1:0-54702 GCA_001517045.1 Pseudotsuga menziesii
TAAATGTTCAAAGTAGGCTCTTACCTCTGCGCTGATAGCTGCTTGTCCTTGAATAACTGAACCATCGTCCTTTTTAAGTTCTCGGATTGAGTTCCACCGCTGTCGATCCCTGCATTGGTTTTGAAAGAACTTTGTATTTTGATCACCCCCTTTAAGCCAGAAAACGCGTGATCGGAGTTTCCAGCTCTCCTCCTCTTCTCTTAGGATTTTCTGAAGTTTGGATTCTAAGTCGATCTCTTGTATAAGATGGGCTTTGGTGATTTCGCTGACTTCCATTTCAGCTTGAAGGAGTTCCATATCTTTCAAGATGTTTTTCTTTTGCTCCTCTGGTTCTTTGTAGTGGGTTTTTGCCCAAGATTTGAGGGCAGCTTTGACTCTCTTCAGCTTCTGTTCCCACGTGTACGCCGGGGTGCCTGGAATGAAGCATCTCCAAGTATCATGGATGAGATCCTTAGCCACGCTCGACTCAAGCCATAATCTATTGAATCTGAAAGGAAGGGGCCCCAAATTTACCACCGACGGAAAAAAAAGACAGATAGGTTTATGGTCCGAAACTGCAGAAGATAGGATCTTAGCTTCCGGCTGTTGTTCTAGGAGATGAGTGCTCGCTAGAAAGCGATCTAATCTAGCTGCAATATGGCCAGGGCCGACTCTCTTGTTGCTCCACGTAAAGGTGCCATTTTTAGGTTTGACATCAGAGAGAGCCCATTGAGAGAGAAGATCTTCCAATCTTTCTCCGAAGGGATCCCTAACCTTGGAGCCACCCCTTCGCTCAGCTGCCGAGATAGTGACATTAAAATCTAAAGCTAAGAAGCATGGTTCAAGCTTCTTATCCTCACTCTGTTCTTCCAACGAGGTCCAAAAGCTGTCTTTTTGAGAGTTTATGGTTGGGCCATAAACATTCCCAATCCAAAATTTTCTTCTAGTTTCCTTATTTTCTAGTTTTAAGAGGATCCAATTCCTATTTTCAATAGCTAAACTCAGCTCAAACTTGTCTGAGTTCCACCAGCAGAGAAGCCCTCCTGAAGCACCACTGGCGCTAACGGCGAGGCCTTTTCCATTTGTCCAAATACTCTTTATAAGGGCTATGCTTTCATCAGCAGGTTTTTTAGTCTCCTGAAGAAGAAGGATTGTGGCAGATTCCATTGACTTGAATCGTTTGATAACTTCTAGCTTCTGCGAACCGCCCAAACCTCTACAATTCCAGGAGACTATTTTCATTATTTACGATGTTGTTTGAGGGCTTTTTCTCTCTCCTTTTTTTCCTCTTCAGCAGTAAGGAGATATTTGCTTGCTTGGGAAGTTTTGACAAGGAAATCTAGATTGGCCTGTTTCCCTGCTGCCTTTTCCCTTGCTGCCTCCTGCTCTCTGAGGGCTTTGTTGGTTTTCCTACCCTTTCTGGAAAGGGGTTCTTGTTCCTCTACAGAGGTGTCTGTTTGTTCCTCAGTGCTAACTTTTTCCCTCGAGCGAGTGATAGATCCTTCAGAGGTCATTGTTTTATCTATTTTATCCCCATAGTCTCCTAGATCCTCTTCTTGGGTTTCCTTTTCCATGCAAACTTCTGGACCGCCAACCCGACCTTCTTTCTCCTGATGCGAGGCAGAGGCAGCCTGAGGCTCTGAGCTCGGCTGAGTGTCATCCTTTGGGTCTTCCACCTATTTTTCTGCTTCCTGGTCTTCAGTCTCCAGAGCCTCAAATCTATTTCCGGAGGCGCTCTTTGTTGAAGTATTTTGCTGCTTAGAGGGTTTTGCAGCTTTCTTCCCGTTTGCAACGTTCCATCCCTCACTAGAAGGGTTTTCTGGGGAGGGTTTCTCTGGTTTCTTCGGACAGAACTTAGCAAAATGACCATACTCATGACAGTATTTGCACTTGAAGGGGATTTGCTCATAGTCAACTGTTTTCAAATGGCTCCACCCGTCAAGAGAGAGCATGATTGACTCTGGGAGACCTTTCTCTAAATCAACTTCAACACAGATATGGGCACAAGAAAACATAGGGGCTTTTGGTTCAGATTTATCCACATATTTTCCTAGGGTATTCCCTATTGTTCAGAAATCCTCATCGTTCCAGCAATGGAGAGGGAGATGCGGGAGTTTAACCCACACAGGGACAGCCTTTGGGATATCTTTTTCAGGGTTGAAAGAGAGATCCCATTTGTTCAGGTACATACCTCTCGGACCCATGAAATACGGCCCGTTCCTGAAGATGAGGTCACGATCCTCCTTTTTTTCGAAGATAAAAGCAAAGTACCCTTTCCCACAAAAGATTTGCTGAACCTCCCCCTGGATTAGGGTTCTCCAGTTCTTGTTGAGCCAGATTTCCACAGATCGTGGCGAGGGCCATAATCCAGTGAACAGGCCGATCAAGCCTTTTTCAGATAGAGCGACTGCCTTTCTTTTGGAGGCGACAGAACAAAGCTTGACTTCAGGGACCTCCGAGCGCTTGATGAATTTCGAAGAAGGGGCGGCGGCAGCAGAGACTGGAGGAAGGCCAGCCACGATGGACTGAAACCTATCCTCCAGCGAGGGATCAGGCGGATCCATGCCAGGGCGCGATGGCCCTCACGAATAGCGCTTCAGCAAACCCTAGCGCGCGCGCTCTCTCAGATCAGCACTCTCCTCCAAAAAAAATTCTTTGATTGGATGTTACAGTCGCCTAGTACAATGATTTGTCAAATTTTATGTAACTTTCAGTGCTTCCCTTTGGTTTATGTAATGCACCGGCAACGTTTCAAAGAGCTGTAATTGGCATATTCTCTGAATTAGTTAATGATAGTATGGAAATCTTTATGGACGATTTTACTCCCTATGGCAAGGATTTTGAGGAAGCGTTGGAAAATTTAAAGAAGGTTTTAGTTCGCTGTGAACAGACTCAGCTCTCATTAAGCACCGAAAAATGCCATATGATGATGAGTGAGGGGGTGGTATTAGGGCATTTCATCTCTGACAATGGCATTCAGGTGGACCCTTGAAAAATCAAGGTGATAAAAAATCTACCTACCCCTTCAACTCAGAAAGAGGTGCAAAGTTTTCTGGGACATGCTGGATATTACCGAAGGTTTATAGAAAACTTCTCCAAACTTGCCTCTCCTTTGTTTTCTCTGTTAACGAAGGATGCACAGTTTGTGTGGAGTGAAGCATGCCAGACAGCGTTTGATAAGCTTAAGGAAAAACTGTCCACAGCTCCTATCCTAAGGGGACCTAATTGGACCCTACCCTTCCATATTTCTTCAGATGCCTCTGATACCGCCATTGGTGCAGTATTAGGAAAGTAGGATGGTCAAGTACCTTATGCCATCTATTATGTTAGTAAAAACTTAGCCCCTGCTGAACTTAATCATACTGTTGCCAAGAAAGAATTCCTAGCTATTGTCTACTCCATCAATAAATTTCGACATTACATTACTGGGTATCCTACATTTGTGCACACTGACCACTCTGCCATTAAATACTTAATGAACAAACCTGTCACCAATGCCAGAGTGACCAGGTGGCTCTTGTTATTGTAGGAATTTGATATTACCATTATAGATAAACCTGGGAAATAAATTGTTGTTGCTGATTTTTTATCTCGTTTCACTAACAGTGATGACACTTTGCCTGTTGAGGACTCCTTTCCAGATGAACATCTATTCGCACTTTTAGCTCATTCCCCCTGGTATGTATATGTCGCTAATTATTTGGTTGCAGCAAATCTCCCACCACATATGTCTAAACGAGAAAAGAGAAAAATCATTCAGCAGAGTGCCAGGTATTGTTGGCTCAACGGTCATCTCTTCTACACAGGACCTGATCTTGAGATTAGGAGATGTGTGAGAGAAGATGAGATCTTCCATATACTGAAAGCCTGTCACGATGGACCTTGTGGGGGACACTTTGTAGACAAAAGAACATCGCATAAAGCACTGCGGATGGGGTACTATTGGCCGACTCTTTTCAGGGACGCTAAAAGGTATGTTCAGTCCTGTGACAGCTGCCAAAGGATGGGCCAGCCTAATAAAACAGATCATATGCCCCTACAACTTCAAGTAGTAGTTGAACCATTTGATAGATGGGCACTGGATTTTGTTGGCCCTATAAGCCCTCCTTCTAGACAGAAAGTTTACATTCTGGTTTGTACTGATGATATGACCAAGTGGGTAGAGGCTGTAGCTTTGGCTAAGGCTAACGACCAGGCGGTGATTGATTTTCTGTACAGCGATATCTTCACCCGCTTTGGGGTATCAAAGGAATTAGTTACCAATGGGGGACCGCAATTCATGTCACACCAATTTGAATCCTTGCTCCGGAAGTATCATGTGCAGCATAGGGTGGCTTCACCTTATCACCCCCAGGCCAATGGCCAGGTGGAGAGTACCAATAAATTTATTGAAGCCATCCTTACTAAAATAGTTAAGATCCATCGAAAGGATTGGGCTGACAGGCTTCCGGAAGCACTATGGGCATATCGCACAACTTAGCGCAACATCATAGGTTTCTCTCCTTACGATTTAGTGTATGGAAAGAGTGTCATCTTTCCAATTGAGTTTGAAATCAAAACCCTGAAGACAGCCACTAAAATGAATCTGGATGTAACAAAAACCCAAAAGAGAAGATTGAATCAACTAAATGAATTGGATGAGAAGCGGTTAGCTGCAGTGGACCAGACTGTGATGCTTCAGCAACAGAGATCCAATTGGCATGACCGATTTATTAAAAAGAAAGTCTTCCGTGAGGGAGACTAAGTGTTACTATATGACTCCAGGTTCAAAAGGGATTTTAAAGGTAAATTACGTACAAAGTGGCTAGGTCCATATTTGGTTGACAGGGTCTTTGACAATGGTACTGTCCGTCTAGTGACCATTGATGAAAACCGCATATCATTATTTGCTAATGGCCACAGACTGCGACTGTATCATTAGCCTATTTCGAAAGATGCATTCATTTCGCAAATTGCCGCCGATCCAGATTATAAGCTGGCACCAGGGCAGGAACTTCTCCCTGCCTTTGCCAATCCTTAAACTGTAAATCACATTTGAATTATTGTACATAAATAATGTTTTTTTCTATTGCATCGTACATTGTTTTTTTCCTTTGCATTTGATCTTCTCGTTTGCTGTTGTTTTTCAAAAAAAATAAATAAATAAATAAATAAAATAAAATAAAATAAAATTTTGCAGGGAAGCGCCAAGGGGATGACCAGATTGGGCCTGTCGAGTGGGAGTCGTTTTCCTATGCCTTCCTGTGCTGCCTTTCCTTTTCCTTAAAATAAATTTCCAACCGGCCGTAAAACTCATTTCCCGGCGGCTGCGACACATTTCCCGGCGGCTGTGACATCTTTCCCGGCGGCCGTAAACCTTTCCCCCGGCGGCCGTAAACCTTTTCCTGGCAGTCGCGATCTTTTCCCGATGACCGGAAAATCCTTTTTCTCGGCAGCTGCGACATATTTCCCGGCGGCTGCAACATATTTTTCGGCGGCTGTAAAAACTTTTCCTGGCAGCCGTGATTTTTCCCGATGCCGCAAATTCTTTTCTCGGTGGCCGTGAATCTTTCCTGGCGGCTGCAACATCTTTTTCATCGGCCGAGATATAATTCCTGGAAACTGCAATTCCGCTCTATTTGGAGGATATCTCCAGCATTAAATATCGTTTTTAAAACTTGCAGTGGTAACTCCTGTGTTAACGAAAAAAATTTGCTTCAACCTGCTCGATATGGCCCTGATTCATCCTACTCGTGCCAACGAACTGGGCCATACAATCACAGCCTTGTTCATAATTCCGACCCCGGGGATGCGATGGTTTATGTTTCATTGACAGAAGGAATTATTGCATTATCCTGTTCATAATGATCAAATTAATGTCCGCGCATGAGTTCAGCTTCGTGACGTCAACAACCGCACGTTCCACCATTCTCCGCAGGATATCCGATGCACAGTCTCACGAGGTATGGCTTTGATTTATTACATGATTAGGTGTTGATATGATTTAACGATATCATTCGTACCTTTATTCGTATCACCATTATGGCCTAATTAACCCTTTCCCTCATGTGACGTAAACACTAATAACCGCCACCTTCCCCAATTCGGAATAAAATTTCAGACGTTTTTTCGTGCTGAACTTTCCAAATTTACCCATTTTCTCAACATCTCCGCTCAGCGATTCGTGCATCCTCTGCACTGCAACCTCCATTCTCAGACTCTGTAATTCGTGAAGTAGCAACCTCAGTCTGCAGCCAGGATCATGGGGATTCCAGCTCATCGTGAACCTTTGGATACACAGGAACTCAGAAAAAATCCCGCAGTTTTTGCCATCTTTCAAGCCGCCGGCTAGATCGAATTTTTTGAGCGACTAGATGGATTCAATCGTGAAGCAGCTTTGCAATTTGCTTTAAACCTCACAGAAACTCACTCCGAGGTGTGGGGGCTACGCATAGAATTCTTCGAGGCCATTATATCCGAGGTTACTGCCATCCCACAGGTGGGAAGGGCATGGTTTGGACGACAAGTCCCCACGGCAACTGCACGGGAAGCATTTTTAGTAGAGGGGGAGAAAGTTCAATCATCAAGAAGAGGGATTGCACTGCACTCATTGCCGCGACCATGGGACCAGGTGGCTATCTTTCTCAATAAATACATCACTTGTGAAGGTAGGTACCAAACTGTTTATAATTCTGAACTACCTTTACTTTCTCATCTCTGCCATGGCACTTTAATGAACATTCTGTACTATTTGCTTCATGACTTGTGTCATATGGCGGCATTCGTCCAAGCCGCTAAGCATCCATTTTCCTCCCTGACCCACCATGGTCTTATCAAACTAATAATTTTAAGAACCCTTTCCCAGCATAATATAACCTGGGAACAATTCACAGCTCGAGATCAGGAACCCGCTCCCTTGTCGGGTGTCCCAAGGGAATAGGAACAAGTTCAACCACAGCAGGAGGACCAGAGTCCCTCCAATATAGTTGGGGGGAGGGATGAAACTGCATCAGAAGAAGAACAACCGGGGGCACAAGCAGGGCAATTGGGGAAGGGTGTAGCTAAAAACCTTGTGGAAAACCCAGACAATAAGGCAGCTCTGACAGCAGAAGGTGAAATTGGAGCAGCACTAAATGATGCGACAATTGAACCTGAAGGTGACAGAGCCAGGGAAATAGAAGAAAATATCGAGCTAGTAACCATTGAATCCTCACCTGAGTGGGGAGGAGGAACTTTAATTATGGAAGAACAGCCTAAGGAGCAAGAAAACATCCCTTCGACCTCAGCTATGAATCCCGATATCTCAGCTCCACAAAAGAAAACACCACAAAGGAGATGAAAGAGATCAATCAATGAACTAAGCATAACCCCACCAATAAGGAGGAAAAGAACTAAATCAGCTGCAGCAACAGAGGCAGCCAGAAAAAAATGGGCAACCCTAGAGGCACAGGTGGGGTTCCCGATCCTTGTACCAAGGCCAATGGATGCTCCACAAAGGCCAGTCGAGGAAGAACCCGAAATTGAAGGACTTCTGGCTGAGAACACACTATTAAAAGAGGAAGTCCAATTACTTCGAAGGGAATTGGAAACATGGAAGGAAACCTGCAGAAAACAAGGTGAAAGGAAAATATATACATTGGTGGAGGTCGCAGAGCAACTGGAGGAATCAAACTCTACCGAGCCTGGAGAGGAAGATGAGCGAGTAATCTATCCCAACTGTGGGGAAATCTTCAAGGAGGCAGGCCACAAGATTATAATTCGCACTTGTACAACATAACAGTTCATGGCCACAATGGAGGAAGCTGCAGAAAGAGAAGATGTTGTCACACAAGAACCAGCATCTTTAACCATCCATGGTGAAGTTTCCACCAATCTTGTGACAGAGGAGCTAAAGGATGAAATCATGTATGATGATGGGGACAGAGATTGCACTGTAACCCCAGAATGCTCCCATGACATAGATATTATAGAGGCTGAGCCACAAAGGCAAGACATTGATTAATTTGAACAGGGTGCTGTAACACAAGAACCAGCATCCCTGAGTATACTTGTCCAATTGGCCGAGCAATTGGGAGAGGAACCGGGGATGGAGGACACTCTGGAGCTTAATGAAGAACTTTGCACAGCAACCCCAGAATGTTCCCAGGATACAGAGCTCATAGGAGAAGAATTGCAACAACAGGAGGATGAAGGGGTAAGCCAGGATGTTGCTACACAAGAACCAACATCCTTGGAGGTTGCAGCAAGGACTCCTGAATTGCAATTAGAAGATAACCCTGGAATGGATATCATGCCCGATATACATTGGAGCGAGGATGAACAGGTACAGACACAATCCTTAGGTGACACTAAAATCTTTGAGGAGGAGCTGCACACTGAGGAAGATATCCAATCTCAGCGGCAGAAGGACAAGGAAGACACTGTTACACAAGAACCAGTGTCTCTAGAAGCAATGAATGAAGCCGTTGAAGAGAGTCTAAGGGATGTTGCTGTCACACAAGAACCAACAACTCTTGAATCAAATTTGGAAATGCAGGTTACCCAAGAAAAAGACATTGTTACACAAGAACCAGTGTCTCTTGGAATGGTGGACGTGGCTGTTGAAGAAAATCCAGGAGGAGTTGTTGTCACACAAGAACCAACAACTCTTGAACCAAATTCAGAAATGCAGGGTCTCCAAGAGGAGGACACTGTCACACAAGAACCAGTGTCTCCAGAGGTAATGGATGTAGCTGATGAGGAGAATCCAAGGGAAGTTGCTGCCACACAAGAACCAGCAACTCTTGAACCAAATTTAGAAATGCAGGGTCCCCAAGAAGAAGACACTGTCACACAAGAACCAGTGTCTCCAGAAGCAATGGATGTAGATATTGAAGAGAGTCCCAAGGAAGTTGTTGTAACACAAGAACCAGCAACTCTCATAGTAAACTTAGATGTGCTAGGAGACACTGTCCCACAAGAACCAGTGCTTCTACCCCTTATAAATTTCATTGACTTGGACTCAGATAAAGAAGAGCATCATAAAAAGGAAATCTTGAACCTGGCAGCAGAAGTCTCAACTCTGAGAATGGAAGTGACCAAATGGAAAAGTCAGGTGGAGGAGTACCAAAAAGGGATGATTTCTCTCAATGAGCATAGGAAAATCATCAGGGCATTGGAAGAGAATTGGGCAGAAGAACATATGTCCCACCGAGTTCGAGAAGAAGAGCTGCAGAGCAAATTGAGAGAACTGAAAAAGTTCCAATCCATGCAATGGGAGAAGGAGCAGATGTATGCTCTTTCTCAAGAACTCATGGGCACTAGGAAGCCTTCTTCCTCTTATCCGGTATTCCTATTTGAACAATTTGTCTAGTTTAAATTGAAGGCTGTACAGGAAGGGAGGTCATTCGAAATCACAACCTCAGCAAAGTTCTTGGAGACATTCTTTGGAAGCAATTTTGAGGAGCAGAATTTGCTGTGTGAACTTTACTTGCATGAGATGGCTTGCCCTCTGGACTGCCACTCAAATCCTGTTCCATTTGCAGGGGATGTTCAGCTAAGAGCTTTTGCCTCTTTTGTGAGCAATCACGCTTAGTGGGAAAGGTATTTTCAAACCTTTTCTCATAATGAAGCTCACACTAACCTGTGGATTCGGAGTGAGCCCCAGAATCCTGGTATTCTTTTGGCTCGGTACAGAGATTTCCTTTCACGTCCTCCCTAGGTACAGCATATAATGAGACTGCAGGAAGAGGTGATTCCCACTTGCACCAACTACATTTCCAGACACCAACAGGTAGCATTGGAAGGGAGTAAGCACAGATGGCAGGCTGCCTCCTCTGCACTCAGAAGCCGAGATCCCTACTGTTTCAAGAATTTCAAGCAGGCACTTTCCAGAGTCAAGGGCTATGTGTGAAGTATGAGGGACTGTGGGATTAATTGGTTGGGCTTGAAATTTAAATTCGCCCTCATTTGGTTGCCAACAAAACCGTATAACATGGATTTTTCCTTAACTAAGGCAGAGGAGCAGCGATGCTGGAAGTATTGGGTTACTCACAGAGGCTTTTTAAAGAAAGATGAGGTGCCTGAGTTTCCCTACAATTTTTCCTCCCTCCATGAACAGAGCTCAGTGCAGGACTCAGACTCTGATTGATGCAGGATATTGCATGAGAACATGCAACATGATAGTTGGGGGGAGATGTTGAGCCTAGAATTGGCCCCTTTTTGACCATCCTCGATCACCTTTTCTTCCCCTGTCCTATACCATTCAGCAAGCTAATTAGACCTGTTGTCCTCACTTTGTTCCCCAAACTGCCAAGGTATGACTGATCATTGTTTTATCTTATTAATGCTTATGATTGTGATAATTAAGGCTGTGTATCTCTCAAATGTGCTAACATGTCATGATTTATGAAGGTAGTTTGAGATAAGTGGACTGCAGGTAGATGGGGCTGAACAAGTCTCAGAAGGAGGAATAATCACCGCTCAAGATGATCCTCCGATCATCAATAAGGCACGTGGTTCTAATACAACATCTCAGACAGAGCTGTGACAAGGCAGCTGTAACAGAATGCGCTACAATTGGAGATCTTTAGTACATGGTTGCACGAGTATGATTGCGGTCAGAAGAGATTGCTACTCTTGGGTCAATTAACAGCTCTTCCGTATTTTCCATGTCTTTATCATGCCACGTTTGTAACAACTAGTGTTATTTAGGGCGCCTGAAGATCATATATCTTCATGGCTGCCCTTTGTAATAGGATCGGATGTTATAATCTGTATGTATAAATATGGGAAGTTGTCTTGACCCAAGGGGTTGGAAGAGAGATAAGTCATTCATTGTATTAGCAGTGGAAGCAACTTGTGTAATCTTTCTTTCTTTAATATAAGGAGTTACCTCTGGTTTAAGGGAGCTACACGTTGTTCAGCCAGCATCTCTGTGTGAAGGCTGGGCCCACCTTCCACAGAGATTGCTGAGTTAATTTAGGACTTTTTAATTCAGTATTGTGTGATGCTTTGTTGATTCTATTTCCTTTGCACACAGCTGTAGTAAGTGTGGATTTACAGTATAATTGTGATTACATTTTCTTGAGATCGGTAAGTGGTACAGAGTGACAGTCAACTAAGTAAGTAACTTTCTTTATGCAATTTATGTGGTAGTTGTACACAGCTTTGTTCATCCTGGAGTTTTAAGTTGTTATCCCACGAATCCTTGCAATTTATCTTTCCTGTTACGATTGATTGATTTTAATTCCTGCAATTCAATTCCTTAGAGTAGCTGAACTCAATCCTTTGCAATTGAATTCCTAGATTACTATTTGATTTATGTTTATGGCTTTCAAGAGTAATCAGATTGAATAGGCAATTTACTTGTTCTGGGATGTGAATAGGATTTCCTTTTTATCTGCAATTGTTATTTGAATCTTATATCATTTTTCTTCGATACATGGTAGGAAGTAATTGAAATTGTAGTATCTAGAAGATGAATGGGATTACACAGATTCTTGGGATGGGCATAGTTGTTAGAGGATAAGAGTGTTCAATTACAATGATTGTGTATTTAAGCATATACTGTGCATTTATCCTTTGAATTTAAAGACTTTCTCGGGTTGACAATAAATATCATATGCTCTGTATGTTGGTAATAATATACCTGCATATTAGGTGCTCGACAGTTACCTATCATGTTTTATAACATTACGATATTTACATGTTATATGTTTCTATAGAACATAATTTAAAGTCTTCACTAATTTTAAATTTTCAATATAAGAGTGGAATTAGAATAATAGCATCCAATGATAACTCATAATTTTTGTAACTTTACCATGACATTATAATGGCAACATTATTTATTCTTCAACTCATGTGTTTTCTTTTATATAAAGAGAACAATTTTGTTAGAGAATAACAAAGAAAGTATGACACACACAAAACATTGAAATCATTTTAAGCAAATTTGTTCCTATTTTTCCACATAATATTTTGAATGAATATTAAATTCACACTTAATTAACATTAAAAAATACATACATCTAAGCCATGAACCCACTAGAAAAAATTATGATTTAAAAAAAAATATAAATTTTAGTAGTAGTAGATGTCTTAGTTATATATTTTACTAGTCTTTGTCAGTTATATTTGTACCAATTTTAATATATTGACTATAAAATATAGGTAGTACTCAAACACATTAACATATACATCTACTTTATACATTTATTGAGTAGGTACCTCAAGATATACGTGTAAATCATTTTTCTTTGTTTTTGAATTATTATTACTTCTTATATGTTGAAGAATTCATCATTAATTTGCACTTCTATCCATACTCTTTATTTTTAAAGAAAATTAATTTAGTATATTAATTTCATTAAACTATTTTAAATAAAAAATCAATTAATTTTGTTTAAATAAATATTTTATTAATGAAACAACAATTAAAAATAACATGAAAATACATAAATATACATGAACTATATCAACATCAACATGATATACAATACATTTTATAATTGAAACATAGCACACAATACATTTAATAAATGAAACATCATCAACATAACATGAAAAATACATAAATATACATGAACGACATGAAAATGATAGTCATTAACATCAACATCAACATCAACGAAATATGAAACAAGCATAATATATATGAACAATAATATCAAAATTATAATATATGCCAAATATACAAATCAATTCAAATATGAAAACCAAATATATACATGTGCTCAATAACTGCTATGGGATAGTAGGTCCAACATCAGATCCAGAGACATCGGTACCTCCACCAGCAGATCCAGAGGCATCAGTACCTATATGGGAAAAAAATGTAGAAAGAAACATATGAATGTCTCTGTGAGGATATATACCACCCCATAGAGCTATCATGTCTATCAAATTGACCAATGTTGTAGGAGGTGGTGGTTGGTTGACTGGGTGAAAAGGATATGGTGGTCGGTCTACTTAGTGTGGAGGAGAGGTTGGTCAATCGATTTATGGAGGAGATGGTGGTGTATCAACTCAATGAGAAGGAGAGAGTGTTCAATCGATTTGTGGAGTAGGATATGGTGGTGGATCATCTTGGTAAGGAGGAAGGGTTAGTAAGTTATTCAATGGAGGAGGAGATGGTGGAGAAGATGGTGATCGGCCGACTTCGCTAGTAGGAGGACAATATGGAGGATGAAGAGGAATTGGTAGTGATTGGTATATTCCAATAGAAGGAGGTGGTGGTGATGGTTTATATATTCCATGAGGAGGAGGTGGTGGAGTACCACCACCCTCATCATTGAAATTTGAAGAGTTTTCATAATGCCTCCACCTCTGTAGTAGGATGGAGACACCTACAATATGACACAATATAAATGAGACCATATCGCATGTGATTATCCTCAATAACACTAACCGGTCTAGGTTATCTAGAATCTGGTTGACCTAAGCAGGGCGTACTCTGTATCGAGACAACAGTTAAGATAATCAATTAGACACCTCTTAGCAAAATATACTATTTCTCATACATCACAAGCTGAGTCTCTGTAACTGAGGAAACTCCTCTTCATCACCCAGGCCCTCATCTTGTTGGGGATGTGTATCCCAAACATAAGTTCCAATATATGAAAAATAGTGCATAGAAATAACTTGAAAATTAAATTAAAAATTGTTAAATTATGATTCACATCAAGATCTAGAAGCTAAGAGAATCCTCAACTAAATAATTTGACAAAACATGAAGAAAACAGTGTAAAAGAGAAATATTAACACATAGATATGGTTCCAATAACTTATTTTTCTATTATAGTCCAACATGTAAACATGTATGGAACACTATTATATTACATTAGGAGATACAACAAGCTCCCAACTAGTGTCTATACAACATCCTTCCCACCAATGGACATGAACCAAAATCACCTAGTTTTACTCATGAAAGGAAGACACGTGGTTGTCTTACATTCATCCATTTTGAACTTTAATAACAGGTATGAAGCATATTCTAATTTTCTGACCTTAATAAATGCATCATATTGTTCAATATCCAAGCCAATAAATTGTTTCAACAATCCAAGGTCAGTCATTAAAAATGCATTGTGCAATGAAGACTTAATTGAACCTGTATCAGCAATGCAACTTACAGTGACCAAAATATCATCAACATAAAATAGTATGATATGAATATAGTGATATAAATTATGAAAATACACATTAGTATCATATTTTCATCTTTCAAAGCCTTGTGAGAGAAGAAATTTGTCCATCTTGGCATACCAAGCCCTAGGGGCTTACTTGAGGCCATACAGAGACTTATTCAACCTGCAAAGAAGAGAAGGATCATGAATGAAACCTTTATGATTCTGCATATAAATATCCACATGAATTTCACCATGAATAAAATCATTTTTCACATACATACGGTGCACCTCCCATCGCTTAGATGCATCAATGGCCAAAACTAGCTTGATAGATTCCATCTTTGCAACCATTGTAAATGTCTCTATATAGTCAGCTCCATGGACTTGAGAGAATATTTTGGAAACCAACTCAGAATTATACTTCACATATGAACAATCAGCATCCATCTTGGTCTTGTAATCCCACTTACATCGCACTAGTTTCCTCTTGGAAGGTAGAAGAACCAACTCCCAAGTTCCGTTGTCTTGCAAAGACTTGAACTCTTCTTGCATGGTTGTTTTCCATATTGGATCATGTTATGATTCTTCATATGCCTATGGATCCTATATAACCATCATAAAAAAACCTCTCTAGAATATTGGAATCACAAGTGGAGAAAACATTGTGAAACGAAGATCTAGTCTTCCTAGAGTCTAGTGGATCTCCAGCAAGATCACCAATTGCTTGTATGGTTATCTCAACCCATTTTGGCCTTATGGATCAGCCATGATATGCATGAATGTCACAATATTCATCTTCCATATCATAATAAAAAAAAACATAAATAGAAACATCACTCACATCATCATTGAATGGAGGGTGTGAGCAATCCCCCTTTACTAGTTTGACCTCTTGCATGGGCTCTTCTTCAAACTATACACTTCTCTCAACGAAAATTTTCTGAGGTGAGGGATCAAATATATTGTATAAATTTGGATATTCAGCATATCCAACCATTATGTACTCCTTTCTTTGATATTAAGAGGATTTTCTCTTCTTAGGAGGAATTCTATCCCAAGCCTTTGATCCAAAAACCATGAAATGAGAAACACTTGGCTTGTGATTTCTCCAAGCCTCAAATGGAGTTTTCTCTTCCAATGCTTTGTGTGGAAATTTTTTCTGAAAATATTCAGAATAATTGATGGCTTTTACCCATATCTTAGGAGACAAATACTTAGACTCCAACATGCATGTGGTCATCTCCTTACATGCTCTATTCTTGCGCTCTGCCACACCATTTTTGTATCGTGTGTAAGGCATTGAATGTTGCATTTGAATTCCATTCTCTTCACATAGTTGTTGTAGGTTATTATTGAAATATTCATTTCCATTATCAGTCCTTAATACTTTTATCTTGTTCCCACTCAAGTTCTCAACCAAATATTTGAAAACTTTGAAGATCTCAAACACTTCAGATTTTTGCTTGAGAAAATACACCCAACAATACCTTGAGAAATCATATATGAATGTTAAGACATACCTTGAGTTTCCATAGTAGGGTGTGGGAAAAGGTCCTATAAGATATGAATGGATCAATTCAAGCACTTGGAAATCCCTCCTTTCCTTCCCTTTGTCATACTTGCGCTCCACATGCTTCCAAACAATGCATCCTTTGCATGTGTCTAAGGAAATATTGATGCTTGGAATTCCTTCAACCATGTTTTCTTTGCTCAAACCTTGAATATATATATATTTGAGGTGTCCAAACCTATCATGACATAGATTTCAAGTCTCATTGGCATGTGACAGGAGCACATTCCCTGGGAGTATGGAAGAAAGTGTGAAAACTTGTACATTCTTGACTCATGATTTGCAATACCCACTGCAACAACTTTTCTTGTAGAAAATTTTGAAATATCCACATCATATTGATTGAATTTCACTCTCTTGACCGAATCTATATCTGTCATTTGATAGACATAGAGTAGGCTTTTTTCAAGCTCAAGCATAAACAACACATTGTTGAAGTACCCATTGTTAAGATTGATCCTACCAATCCATTTGGTTGGGATCTCAGAGTCATCACCCATAAGGATGGATAGACCATTGTATGTATGTAGGGTTGAGAAGGATTCTTGTACATAATCCATGTTCCTTGAGGAACCTGAACCTATGATGAAGGAGAAAGAGCCAAAAGATCCAGCAAGTAGTGCATGGAATCTATCCTTGTTTTTAGAATTTGATCCTCCCTCTTTCTTCCTTGCACCATCTGAAAGAGGAATTTTGTTATTCTCAATCAGTTGTGCCATAAATTCAATGGTTTTCTTCATACATGCACTCTCTGGATTCCAACCTTTGTGACAATAAGTGCATGTTTTCTTCTCTTGCTTCTTTCCTTTGTCATTGTTAGGATTCAAACCCCCATTAGAAGATTTTGGATTCTCCTTCTTCTTCTTCTCTTGCTGCTTCAAATCCTTGGGATTCTTATTTCCCTTTCCTTGATTTGAAACACCAACATCAAGGGCTTGATCCTTGGTGTATTTTATGGTACCCAGTTGAACCAATTTATCTTGTTCTTAAGTCAAATACTCCATGAAGTCTGTCAAAGTTGGAAATCTCCAATTTCAAACTGTCATCTTTCCTGAGTGGAATGTCAAAACAAACATTGAATATTCATGCCCTAGCTTCAAAAGACTGGATAGAATTAGCTGCTCTTTATTAGATTCTAACAGGAAGATCTTGGGACAAAAATAGTCTTCACATAGAATGCACAAGAGAAGTAAGAGAAGAATGGTTGAAGAAAAATATGATCAATCTTCCATTAATTGTTAATTCACATTATGGGTGAATATGTAATACAACATGTTATAGTTGATTTTACCACACATGGTGAATCACATTTTTATGGCCTTCCCTATTCCTCTGCAGACTCCTTAGACCCCATGGACCATTTTTGTTCCTTTGATGTTTCCAAGCTCATCCCTAAAAACATGCAAAAATTGTCATATGCGACTTGTAAACCTTTTCTCGCGTATATACGTGGGTTTGACCCGTAAAACTGCATACATCGGGATGTGTGCAAAAGGCCAAATTATTTTGTAGTTTTCCTTGATGTGGATCTGACTCACTTGTCTCCTGGCCTTCCCTATGCCTTGAGATCACTTGGATTCGACCTTTCAATACCCCATTGAAGAGCTATATAAGGAACCCTTTGGATACATTGAAGGCATGAGGAATTGAGAGCAAGAGAAATATAGTCCATTGTTGCCGAAACTTGTGCTTGAGTCTGCATCCCTTTATCCCTTGGAGCACTTTTGTGTTCTTCCCAAGCTTTCCCTTTGCTTGTGAGCTTGCTATCGAGAGATGGAGGATTGAAGTGGTGGAGGCCCAAGTGGGGGACTCAGTTTCTCTGATTCGTAAGCGTGCTGACAGAGGTTGTATTCATTGTAATCTCTGATTTTATATTAATAAAAATATCTTTTCCTGTCCAATAATGTGTATTTGAATGAATATTTGATCCATGGATGATTTCAAATGCTTATATGTTATTGATTGTATATGCTAGAGTAGGTCTAACACGATTATATATAGCATGCTTGTCTTGTTTATTGAATGTTTAGGAAGAAATTTATCAATTCAAGTTGGAGTTGGAAAGCTCAACGGGGATCTACATCAACCGTCTGGAATAAGGTACGAATCTAGATCCTTTAGTGTTAGATATTTGGTTTCTCTTGCATATAGGAAAGGATTGATTTCTGGAGTCAAGCTGTCTATTGTGGTACCCCAAGCCATAGGAATTTCTCTCCGTAACAAAATTGGCAACTCCGCTGGGGAGTTCCTAGTAGTTGTCCTTTGGGGGTTTTTTATCGGCATTCAATGTTCTTGAATTGCTCTTATTTCTCTATTTCTGAGTCGAGTCTGGGGGCATGTTTTACTGATAGTGTCTGATTGGTGTGAATTTTGTCTCAGTTTATCTGTCTGCATTTCTTTTTATACATTTTTATTCCTGTACGCGATTTTTTAACTCACAGTCACGTATACACGCGGATTTGACTGCTATATCCGCGTGCATATGCGGGTCCACTGCGAACAGTCACGTATGCACTGAGTTTTTCCTTTTAGAGGAAGATGGATTGTTGCTGGGTGAATTTTGATGATTACTGAGTCTCCTTTGATACTGCTAGATTCTGTATACACCTCTGTTTTTAACCAGAGACACTTTTATTTTTAGGGTAAATTTCTTTTTTAAGAATGTTCTTGTCAATGCATTTTAGATTTTTTGTTTTGGGATTAGTGCATTAGATTTATTTTACCTTAGTACTTTGCGTGAGTGCTTTTTGATTGTGCTTGTAGAGCCTCGGGGTGGTAGAGTCATTCTCTTGCTTTAGTATCTCATTTTTATTCAAAAATCCAAAAATATTTACTTCTTTGCATCATTATGCATTGCACTTTGCACTTTGTATGGTACTTGCACTAGGTTTTCTTAGAGAAGTATTAGTTAGGCTTTCATATAGGAATGACTGCATTTGTCATTTGAAGAAAATTTTGCATTTCACGTAGTAGCATGCCCTATTTTTCATTAGACACAATGCATTTGCATTGATTGTTAGGTGTGCATTTTACTTCGGGTTGTGTCATAACACGATTGGTTGCACGGTCATCTACCTTTCTTGAGTAATAAAGCCAAATAAAATCAACGCTTAATTAAAATGGATTACACTATTTTCTTTGATAGGGTACACCAATAAGATTAGGTTTTAGGGTATTGGAATAGTTCATTGTGAGTAAATTCTCCAAGACCACTGAACAACAACATGTATGTGTCTGTCCAGGTGAGAGTGTGAAATTCCTTGGTATAATTAGTGTTTCTCAGGATCCTCCTCTTACAAGGGAGTTAAGCACGAGGCAGTGTGAGCGGTTATTGATTGGGATGACCCTTAGTCATAACTGAGTAGCACCGGAGATATTTCCAGGATTGTATTCGTATCTGGGGGCTCTTTCGAGAGTTTCGGGCTTTGCTACCCTGCCCATATGGTCAATCCCGCCTATGACTATCCGCTCAAGCATTGATTATATTGAGGTGACCTTAGTTGCCTTACCTAGGTTATCAAGGGGGTACTTTGCAGGGGTTATTCTATGGGTGTCCCGGCCAGGTTGGGGTCAAACAGTACAGTTGCTATATGCGTTGAAGCTGAGGGCTACAATAATTGGTTACGAACCTCTACTTGTTGTGTATGGGAGTCTCAAGCCTCTCCTAGGTGAAACATACCTGCTTCATTCGGGAGCTCACATATCCTACCCTTGTTTGCTTATGATTGGCTTTAGATTATATTGGTGTATGTTCTGTGCACATTAGCTTTCTTAAGGTTTGCGTAATTAAAGAGTATTTTTCATTTTTTGATTCATTCTGGATTCAGGTGTGGAACCTCGTCGTTCTCATCATTTAACAGGATTTCTACCTTCTACATATCCTCCTCCTTTGGGAGAGGGAAGCAGACGGTCCAGGAGGACTACTTCTCACATTGATTCACACACGATGGGAGATCATGAAGATGAAATTCCTAAGCTACCTTCTTCACTTCATGAGGTTGAAGAAGAAGAGCCTACCCCTACATATGACCCTTCACCTGATATACCTACACACTCTGGGTATGATCCTTCACGTGATATACCTACACACTCTGGGTATGATCCCTCATCCACAGGTCGTCGGTATTGGATGCCGGGTGACGAGACTCATCATGAACCTGTGAGCACTAGTTATGGTAGTTATGATATGTCTAGTATTCCTACACATGATTCGATACCGCATACCGAGTCGGAGTTTGAACCTAACACTATGCCTGGGGGCATTCCTAGTCACTTCCATGTGGAGAGATTTGGGAACTCAAGTCACATTGCACCCTCCATCCCGATGGTGGAGGTCACATCACATGTTTGTCCTAGACCTAGTGCTAGTAGTCCTATTCGAATACCAGATCCAAGACGAGTGACTATAGGGAATACCACTTACGTGATTTCACATGTCCCTTCGTCCTCTATTCCTAGTTCTTTGAATGCTATTCCTCCCCCACATTCACGTGGTCCTTCGTGCCGGAATGTTTCTATGAGTCATGTGCATACTGCTTCTACTCACGTAGTTGTGTCTCAAAGTCAAGTACCTCTTGTTGTGTCAGGAGATCATATTCCTACTTCTGGAGGTCATATTCTTACTTCCAGAACGTCTATTCCTACTTATGGAGTTTCTCATGGGACATCTCATGGGACCTATTATGGACCATATTATGGACTACAGTATGCACAAATTTATTCACCTTATGGGTACAGGTATCAACAACTCACTTACTCCCCGAATTATGGCTTTGTAGCCCCAAATAGTCAAGGTACACCACATTATGGTGCTTCCATACCACCCTACACGGGTCAAACGAGAGGAGGATACCATGGCCATGGCCATGGTGGTTACAGTAATCAGTCCTATGTGAACCAAAATTATCAGGGAGTGCCTCATAGACCTACTCAACCTAGGCTCCCTTTCCTCACAATGTTAAATCTGCCTGACTTGTCAAGACTAACGAATGATCCGGTATCTTATGACCCAACTTGGCCGGCTGTCCCTATGAAGCTTCCCTCAGACATTCCCAAGTTTGAGGGAAAACCAAGAGAAGATCCTAGTGAACATGTTACTACATTTCACCTGTGGTGCTCTTCTAACTCCTTACGCGAATATTTGATCCATTTAAGGCTATTTCAATGCACCCTCACCGGGCCTGTCGCAAAATGGTACATAAAGCTACCTAGGGGTACATTCACTATGTTCGATGACCTAGCTATGAATTTTCTCAACCACTTCCAATTACCAGTGCGTTACAACATTGGTACGGAACTCTTGTCAACATTTCGGTAAGATAAAGCCACGCATATCTTGGACCATGTCCAAGAGTGGCGTAGATGAAAGAGATTGATTAAAGCCTTCATACCGCCGGAGTTTCTCCTCGAGTAGTTGATTAAGTCATTACTACCTTATATAGCGAAGGATGTTTCTACATCCGGAGTTCAAAACGAGGAACAAACCATTTTTAGGGCACAGGAATTGGACTTGATTTTTTATCAATCCAGTTTGTTATATGAGATCATTCCTAATGCTCTGCATTCTAGTTTCGACCCTAAGGTCAAACCTGGACCACATGCCGATGGCATTGTTGGTTGTACCAAACTTGCGGATTCAGTTGTGAAATAGGTCAGTCAATTATCTATCAACCAATCTTCTTCGGGACAAGCCACGGCTTCGTCTCAACCCACCCAAATGGCAAGTGTGCTTTCGGTACAATCATCGGACCAGAAGGGTAACCAGCAACCCGGAAGGAATAAGAAGAAGGGTAAAAACAATCGTAAGGGTGGGAATAAGAATGGAAATTCCAATTATAATGACAAGAATGCCCGAAATGCTAGGGGGTACAAGCATCCTAAATGTAAGGTTAAGTTTCCTTGCAAGTTATGTAAGGAGGACCACCTCACTCACTTGTGCCCTCGGATAGAAGAAGCCTCGAGGTTCATAGCATAGGACCTAGCTGTGTTGACTAACCCTTTACCTCATAATCAAAATATGAACTTGAGGACCCATGATCAGTCTGGTGGGGATCAATATCTGCTGGAAGCTTGTAGTGGTCATGGTTGCATCAACATGGTGCATGTTGCTAAGGTTGTGACTCATGCGAAGGACTATAGTTCGTCACAACCAGACCTTGGAAAGGAACCTGCTCCACCCGAGAGTCCTTTGCGTATTGAAAAAACTGTAGATAAACCTGAAGTTTCTCCTCGCATTCCTAAGGGAGTCCTTAAGCGTTCAGGGCACAATCCTAATGCCCGAGCCACCCAGAACTATTCTATTGTCAACGATTTGGGCCACACTCCTTGTGCGATGTCTGCACTCGAAGTACTTCAGAGTTGTCCTTCGTAAAGGAAAGCTTTGCTTTCTGCTCTTGGTGTTAACGATGATAATTCTTCCTCCATCGTCAAATTTGAAACCGCGGGACTACAGCCTCGGTTGCCTTACTATGTGTCTATCTTGATTCATGTAGAATGTCTTAATAAGACTGTCAAACGCATTGTGATTGACGAAGGCACTGCTACTTTCATGATGTCTTTGGCGTGTTGGAAGGGTTTGGGTTCCCTAGAGTTGTCTAAATCCGCTCCCATGTTGACTGTGTTCAATGGTCGATCGTTTCTACCGCATGACATTCTTCCTTCTCTTAAGGTCCGTTTGGGAGGGAAGACCGTCACAATTGAGGTTGAGGTGGTTGATGCGCCCCTTGACTACAATCTGTTACTGGGTAGGAATTGGATGTACAGTATGCAAGCCATAGCTTTTTCTCTATTTAAAGTTGTATGCTTTCCATTTAATGGGAATATAGTTACGATTGATCAAATGTCATTCAAGAATATGTGTGTTACTGCATCTTCCGGATCTTCTGTCCCGATTGTCACGCACTCTCAGGCGGAAACTGGGAGTGTGGGTGTGGGCATGTACCCATCCCTTATGGGATCATTTAGTTGTCCTGCACCTATTCTCATGATCGGGTCTACTTTCGGTGAGGATTTGTCATCATTGCATTCGATGTCTTTTCGTACCACTCATATGGAAGATCCTTGGATTCTTCCTACACTGAGTCCTTCACGTGAGCCCATCGGAACGGACGTGCCATTGCCTACAACTATGATAGCATATCAAGCTAATCTCGGATGTGTTGCAGAGCCTAGTCCTTCATCTTCACGGATGGAGGAGGAGGACCCATATGTACTGCCTGCATGGGCAATTCAGTATTCTCACACACATGACTTCCTTGATAGTGTTTTTCCATCATATGAGGCTATTATTGAGGCTATGTCTGGGGTTGAGCCACCTTGGGAAGAGTTGCATCATAGATCTTATTTTCTTCCCGATTTTGACTGTTTGGAGTGTGAAGACTTTAGGGAGATTCTTATTGAGAGAATTGGTAGTCCCATGGCTCCGTTAAGCTCTCCTAGTCCAATGGCTGATGGAAACATGGCGAATATATCTCCTACCATCCCTATCAATATCTCTCGCAATCCTGGCAAGATTGAGAATGTCTATATTGGGGCAGAATGTTCCCATGCTGAGATTCAAGAGTATACCAAGATATTCAAATAATTTCATGATGTATTTGCTTGGTCATACAAAGAAATGCCAGGTATCAAACCTCACATTGTTGAGCATGAAATTAAAACTTTTCCCAATGCTAAGCCGGTTCGACAACACTTGCATGCAGTGAATCCTAGAAAAGCACCCGCGATTAAGGCTGAGATAGAAAAAACTATTGAATGTTGATTTTATCTATCCCATTCCCTTGACGGAGTGGGTTTCAAACCACTTTATAGTTGATAAGAAGCAGGGAATGATCCGCATATGCATTGATTTCCGTGACTTGAATCGTGCATGTCCTAAAGATAATTTTCCCACACCATTTATTGATCATATTTTGGATGAGTGTGTGGGAAGCGAGGTATTTTCCTTTATGGACGGATTTTCTGGATAGAATCAAATACAGATCAAACCTAAGGACCAACATAAGACTGCCTTTATTTGTCCTTGGGGTACCTTTGCATATCGAAAGATGCCTTTCAACCTTAAAAATGCCGGAGCCACTTTTCAGTAGGCTATGACCTTGATCTTCCATGATCTCAAATCAATTATTGAAGTCTTTTTGGATGACCTTGTTGCTCATTCTTGTCAGAGGATGCGTCATTCCTACCCATTTGAGATTAGTGTTCGAAAGGTGCCGCCATTATTTGGTCAGATTAAATCCTCACAAGTGCATCTTTTGCATGAATTCTGGTCGCTTATTAGGGTTCATTGTCTCCAAAGAGGGTATAAGAGTCGACCCTTTGAAGGTTGAGGCAATACTTCAATTGTCTCCCTTGAGAAACATTAGACATCTTCAATGTTTGCAAGGCATGGCAAACTTCTTACGGAGATTCATCGTGAATTTTACCAATTTGACTAGAGGCTTTATGCTTCTTTTGAAGAAGGACACTACCTTTTGCTAAGATGAGCGAGCCCAGGAATCATTCGATGCACTTAAGGGAGCCTTAGCATCGGGCCCGGTAATTAGTCCACCCGACTATAGCCGTGACTTTCTACTTTATGTGGCCACATCCATGGAGACGATTGGGATGGTTTTGGTTCAATAGGATGAGGAGCTCCAACAGCATGTCATATATTATCTGAGCCAACACCTTATAGATGCAGAGATCTATTATTCCCATGTGGAGAAGCTTGCCTTAGCTACCGTTAATGCGGTTCAAATATTAAGACACTATATTCTCTTTCGCCAGACCTTGGAGGATGAGGAGCTCCAATAGCATGTCATATATTATCTGAGCCAACACCTTATAGATGCGGAGATCTATTATTCCCATGTGGAGAAGCTTTCCTTAGCTACCGTTAATGCGGTTCAAAGATTAAGACACTATATTCTCTTTCGCCAGACCTTGGTGGTTTCCCATGTCAATCCATTTCAATTCGTCCTCACTAGAAGTATGATAGGGGGAAAGTATAATAAGTGGATTGTCATCTTGCAAGAATTCGATCTCGAGTTTGTTTCAGCAAAATCAAATAAATTGTTGATCTTTGCGAAACTTATATCTGATTTCTTGAGCAAGGAGGAGGAGGAGGCTTGTGAAGATACGTTTATCGATGAGCACATCTTCTTAATATCAACTTTGGATCCATGGTATGGAGATATTATCATATATTTACAAACATTGAAGGTCCCCACTCACCTTTCACGGGATGAATGACAACGATTACGTCACGTATCCAAGAGTTACCTCATAGTGGATAACACATTGTACCACCGTGGAGTAGATTCCATTTTACGTCGTTGTTTAACTCGTGAGGAGGCTGAGCTTGTGCTGAATGATTGCCATGGTGGGGCGTGTGGTGGTCATTTATCTGGGATTTCTACAACCCAAAAAATCTTGAGAGCGGGTTATTTCTGGCCGTCGATCTTTAAATATTGTGTAAATGCGGTCAAGAAGTACCACCCTTTCCAGGTGTTCATACGTAATATGTGCTCGCATACTGCCCCATTACATCCAATTATCACCGCTAGTCCCTTCACTAAGTGGGGGCTTGATTTCATGAATTGCAACCCAGCTTCCGCTGGGGGGCATCATCATATTATCGTGGCTGTTGATTACTTCATGACTTGGGCCGAGGCTATGCCCACAATTAAATCCGACGGTGAGACAGCCGCACACTTCGTATTCAATCAGATTATTACTCGATCCAGTATTCCGAAAGAGCTTGTCACTAACCATGGTAGTCACTTTCAGAATCGGATGATGGAAGAGTTGGCCTCAAAGTTAGGTTATAAGCAGGAGCATTCTTCTTCTTATTACCCTCAAGTGAATGGACACATTGAAGCAGTGAACAATTCACTTAAGTCCATTCTCCAATGAACCATTGCACAAAGCAAGTCCATTCTCCTGCTTTGTGGGCTTATAGGACCGTGGTTAAGACTGCCAGTGGTATTTCTCCATATCATCTTGTACATGGAGTGGAGTCTGTATTACCAGTTGAGTGCGAGATCCCTTATTTGAAGCTAGCCATAGAGCTCTTACCGGATACTGCCTCATTGGAGGAACGTTTGGTCCATTTAGAGCAACGTCAAGACGCTTTAGTGGCTCTAGAAGTGAATAAGTGTTGCGTTAAGGTCCAGTACGATAAATCTATCTGTCCAAGGAAGTTTAGTGAGGGAGATTTGGTCCTTTTGTGGGATCAAGCTAAAGAACCCTTGGGGGCAAGAAAATTCAACCCCATGTGGCATGGTCCTTACGTGGTTAAACATGTGTTAGAGAAGGGCCCTTATGAGCTAGTAGATTATGAAGGGACAGCCTTGGTGGAGCCTAGAAATGGGCTCTATCTTAAAAAGTACTATGCATAATTTTCAGCCAAGGCTAACTATTGTATATTATTGTATAGCATTTTGCATAGTTAGGTTTTCCTTATGGTAATTGGGTTTGTTGATTAGCTTCCATTTCTTATGTCAAATATCAATGGATTCTTCCATATATATAGGATTTGCGGATGGTGCAAGCCGTCAAACTCAACACTCAGCCTCTGCTGCTTGGGTGATTTATACTCCTAGGGGTCAGGTATTGTCTTCAGGAGGCGTATTTTTACGACCTTCTTCAAACAATGTTGCTGAATATAGTGCTGTTATTGAGCTTCTATGGGATGCCATTTCACATGGTGTTCTATCTCTTGAGTTACATCTTGATTCGGAGTTAGTAGTGTCACAGCTTAATGGCTTGTATCACGTTAGAGATCCAACATTATTACGGATATTCTTACGTGTGAGATTGTTAGAACGGCAATTTGACAACATAACATACATACATGTTCCAAGAATTTATAATCAAGTTGCTGACTCATATGCTAACTATGTGTTAGATTGGCATTTGTTTCATAGACAGTAAGCTCATCACAAACATACAGTTTTACACATGTAAATAAATAAACCGATCATCATAAAAAAAATTCTTTAAACATCCAAAATGTGATAATACATAGTGTCATAATACAAAAATGGGGCTTCTGATCCACCAAAATATAAATACACGGTAGTACAAAATGTATCACTCCCAGGTATCTAAGCCTGGGGATGAGGAGGGGGGTTCTGATCGTGGAATGTCACCATGTCTCTAGCTAGTCATCTAAACAACCGCACCCATGATCGTGGCACACCCACCACCTGACGTTGCATGGCCTCAGGCAGGTCCTCGACCTGTGCCATGGGTACCCTATGTGTCAGCCGCACGAAGTTGGTATGAATGCTTTGGAGTGTCCACTCTGCATCCACACCCGTAATTTCATCTCCTCTTCCCCTCCGTCTATGACGAGGGAAGCCTTCAGGCTGCCATGGTCCTACATCTACATACATATGATAGGATGTCACTATGTGTTGTCACGCAAAAACATGTCTTTTTTATTCCATATATCAAAAAACACACAAAAAAAAATTAAAATAACTCAAAAATATTAAAAAGAGGGTTTGGATTCATTACCAATGTCAGCGTATGTCGATCCTGGTGGTAATGGCATGTCTAGGTCTCCCCAAAAATCTATCCCCGCATAGGGGTAATCATCGATGGAAACTATCTGTCGTCACCACCATGGAAAGAAATCAGCTGGATAGGGGTTGGACACCCTACCTCCACCCAGTCTGCGCATCATTTCTACCCAACGTCGTTGGACCGGATCTCGAACCCTGTGAAGAGGAACGTCAACTCTAGGGCTCAATCCTAGAACACGCTCAAAGAAAAACATGCTCAGTATGCTACTGAAACCGAATTTTTGTACTCTGCCCATCTTGCACTCACTGAGATGATGTTTCATGTTGCCCAGTAGTGTAGTGCTCCAATCATACACCGTGGATCTCATGCACTCTACCACATAGAACATCAAAGGCCGTGAGGCCTCGTGGAGTGAGGCTAGCCCTGCTATCCTACCCAGTGTCAGTAGTATGGCCTTTAGTCCTAGCACCTGTATGGAGTTAGTTGGGATCTGACTCCTGACCTTCTTCGTGTCTGGATAACAATACACGGCTATTTACTCATCTATGGTGAGGCCACCTTCGGGCCCCCGAGATCGTAGGTTCACCATTTCCCCCCATCGGGAGAGTCCAGTAATAAAATATATGTCCTCCACTTCTATGGTGAGGGACATCCCATCAATCTAGAAAGAATCTAAGTCAGGATCCTAGTAGTCTACTAACATCTGCAGCAATCTTGGTTTGGCTCTTAAGCCACCAAGACACCAAAACTTGTAGAGCCCGCATGCATGAAGAGCCTGTTGTACCATTAGATCACCACAAATTGCCTCTTCTACATCCTCGTGCTCATGTTCTCTCCATTCTAGAACCATCCTGCACATTTAAATCAAGTTTGGGTCATTAGAAGTCTTTAAAAAACTTGTATGTGGCTGCATATGCGACTGTTTGCTAAACAGCAGCGTATGTACGTGACTTTGAGGGCTTTTTCCGCATATATCCAGCCCTATACGCGGAAAAATCCTTGATTTCCATGTGGGCCGAGGTGCACACTTTAGGATGGCCTAGAAATCAAAATTGACCATGGAAAATTGAAAATTTTACATGAAAATGAAAGAGCAGGCCATGGGAAATTACCTGGAAAAAACGGTGTCGGATTCCGTCGGCTGGATCTCCCGGAATTCGCGTTTGAAGTTCTGAGCTCAATTGGGTAAAAATTTCAAATGTTATATAATGTTTTGAATTTTTTAATATTTATAAAAAAATTTCAAATTTTTGAAAATTTTTACCCCCTTTTCTATAGTTTTGGACCGTTTTTACTAATATATGATGTAAAAGACCATTTTGAGTGCCTTTTTTGCCATTGTTTTGACCCGTTCGTGCCGATTTCAGGTATCATGTCTAAACTGGCATATAGGTTAGGTTTCACCACCATTTGTATTTTTCATGACCTTATGAATTTTTCATAATAACCGTAGGTATAAACCCATTCTATCTTGTCATGGAACCTTCTTGCTGTTTTAGAAGTGGCATGATTTGAATGGTAGAGCTTGACCTTAAATGGGTACCCCAGTTAGTGCCTTATTTGTATTTGGTGCCCATGCCGATAGTTTTTTCTTTAGGGTGTGGGAGTCCATTGTATAGTATTGCCATGACATTTTGCAAGAGCCTCATACTCCTCTTGATCTTTTGCTTGCCTATTTCCCCTGGAATCCCTTATTGCATTATCATGAGCTTTGCCTACCTCATTTGAGCCTTAGGCCGGCTTCCCTAACTCTGAGTATCATCCATATAGCCCTAGTTTATCTCATGTCTAGCCACGCAGAGCCATTTTGTATATCATTTGCATCTTGATTCCCTATTTTAACTGGGAGGGGACTTTCTCCCAAGTGTCACTATCCTACACATGTGTCCTTGCATTGAGCATAGGTATGTTCCACTGCTTGGAACTAGTTTCTTTGCCCATTTGACACTCGTCTCCTCCTAGTATGTAAATTTAAATCAATTTTATTCTTTTTCAAGCTTTTCAAATATTTGAAAAAGTCCAAAAAAAAATTAAAAAACCAAAAAATCCAAACAAGGAAAGATGTTATCTTTGGCAGTAGTCGAGTTGTGTTGCCTTCGAATAGAGCATTGTATATCACATCTGTTGGTTGGGATAATATTTTTACTTTAGGAGTTGTACTTGTTTATCTGAATTTATCTCCACCGACTGTTTAAGCTTCCAGTCCCTATGGAGCCTCTGTTGATGCCTCCTGTGTCGTAGAGATGTCCCAGTTTTTCATATCGAGTCTATGTTGCCTACATTCGCCTTTATGCTCTTGTTCGAAGGAAGTTGAAACATGAGTCAGCCATTCCTTAGTTATTATGACTTTGCATGTCGACCATTCCCAGTACAGTTACTGGTTCGTGCACCTTATGATCGAGTCCTTCCACATTATACAGCTTTGCTGAGTACCTCATGTTGGATGATGTGGGATGCCTTAATGCCCTCCTTCCAATGGATTTCATCCCATCAACTTCAGATCATTAATTATGGGATTGGAATCTAGAGTCATGTTTGAGTGCCTTGAGACTTGCAGTCATCAGTGGCAGGTTCTCTCGCCATCGACACTTTTTTGGGAATACATCAATGTCCCATGATCGATCGATTCTCTAAAGTGTTCGACCTCAACACATTTATTCGCACTTGTTAGTTTGCACTTTAGTACCTTGATTCCCATTTTCATTATCGGTGGGTGATCTTGCGTCTGTTAACAGTATACATCAATGATCGGTAATCAGACGATGGACTACTATGTTCAACCTCGACACCTCTATTCACATAGAAGGACATGTACTCGTAGCAATTTGTGTAGAAGACCTTCTAGATTGGTGGCATCTCTTATATGCTACCTCCTTGATTGTGCCAGTGTTCATGATATTTCAGCTCTCGTGACACTATTATAGTGTATGTCAGACATTTCCAGCCATTATGGAGATCTTGGTCCATTATATATCTTCAGTCTTTATAGAGATCATGATCCTTTGTATATCTTCATCATGGAGATTCTGATCTATTTATATTGTACGTGGCGATGACCACATATGTCATAGTGTATCATGCTTATTCATGGCCATTGTACTCTTATGTATCCAAGACTGCTATATGTATTTGCAGTTATGTGCAGAGTTGTATCATTGTATAGTGCTGATTGGATGGTTGGTTCTTCCACTGGGTTCTTCATCACTTCACTTCTATGTTGATGTATTGGTAACTTCGGAATGTATTCATCTATGTATCTTATGTATTGTAACCCGATGTTTATTTCAGGATGTATCTATTATGTATTTGAGTCATGTTGTCATGCTCCGATGTTCTGATCAGGAGGATCAATAATGTAAACAAGTCATGTCAAGTCATAGTGGGTAACCCTCCGATTGTCTAAGTGTTAAAGTCCCCGCAGTTCCGGGGCACTAGGGTTATTAGACTCTCCTAGTAGAGGTCGGCCCTAGTAGGGTTTTAGTCATGTTGGGATCAGTATAAATAGAGACCTGGAGTCTCTATTTATCACACAAGTCATACACACTCAAGTGTAGTGCATAGTTGAGGAAGGAGAAGACACTGGGGCTAGACAAGAAGAAGATTACTGTTGTTGGGAGATCACTTACTGTTTTGGGGATTTTACTGTTTTGGTGATGATTCTATCTCTGAGGAAGTTGTGGGGTTTTGTCCTTTATGGTTTCCCCGAGGAAAAAAACTATGTTCATTGTCTCTTGTGTTTGATTGTTGTTCTTGTTATTCTCTCAGTTAAAGATCCTAATAATGCTAGCTTAATGTTGAAAAACTAACATGGTATCAAAGCTAACCTAAGAAGAAGACACTATCCAGCTGTAGGAACTAGGGCTTCCTAGTTTTTGGATCTTCCTCCACAGATTTTCAGTAAAATTAAGGTGGAACAACTCTCCTCCATAGGGCGCATCTTTCTGTCGAAGCAGAATCCAATTCTGAGGTTTTCTAGTTTTGGACCTGTCACTGCTGTCGGAAATTAGGGCTTTTCACAGAAGAGGAATTTTTCAGTGAGCCCAGGCCTGGATTGATCTCCTCCCCAAAATCAAAGTTAGGGACAAATTTCAAGGATTGATAGATTTCTGGAAAAGCAAAACCCCAATTTTCTCCTGAACCAGCTCTGTAGGATTTCAGATCAAGTCTCAGATCTGACATTTTGACCTGGTAAGACCTAAGATCTCTTGTATTTCCATTTGAGATTCTCATCTTAAGATGTCTCATCATACCAAGCTTGATGAAAAGCTTGAGGGAGCTGATAACTTCAGAGCCTGGAATTATAGGATCTCCCTGGTCCTGGAAGAGAATGAATTAGACTCCTACATTCATGAGGAGGTTCCAGTCCCAGAGGGAGATGAGGCAAAGGCCTTACATAAGAAGAAGATGGTTATGGAAAAGAGGATCATTGCTTATTCTATCAAGGATAACCTTATCCCACAGGTGTCCTCTCTCAAGACACCTAAAGCTATGTTTGGTGCCCTAACCAAATTGTTTGAAGGAATCAACTAAAGAATGTGAAGATTCAAAATGCAGAGACCATCCAGTCTTACTTCACAAGGGTTTCTCAGATCAAGGAACAATTAGAAGCTGTAGATGAAGAAGTGGAGAATGCAAAGCTTGTGATGACTACTTTGAATGGCCTTCCTAGGTCATGGGATGCTTTCATTCAAGGAATCTGTGATATAAAGAAGTTAGTCAAATTCAGTAGACTATGGGAAGAATGTTCTCAAGAAGAAGCACGAATAGCAGCTCGAGAAGAGAAGATGGGAAGTGAAGACCAAGCTCTCATAGTTCACTCCAAGAGAAGCAGAAGAAAACCTCATTACTCCAAAGGTAAGGATCCTCATCATAAAGATAACATTAGAAGAGACCTATCTAAAATAAGATGTTACACATGTGATGAAAAAATACACTTTGCAAAAGACTGTCCTAAGAACAAAGTCCACTCTCATAAGAAGAAGGGGAACAAAAGAAGACATCATGCTCATGCTGCAGAGGATGATGAACCATCCAAGAAGAGATCCAGATATGAAAGTGAAGATTCTTTAAGTGAGGATGAATATGTTTTGATCTCCGCTCTCATGGGGAACATTACTCATGGTAATGATGATTGGCTTATAGATAGTGGGGCTTCCAAACATATGACAGGATTCAAGGAATCCTTTGTAATACTGTCAGAACATGAATCACCTCACAAAGTGAAGCTAGGAGATGACTACAAATATCCAATAAAAGGTAGTGGGGAATCTTCATATAAACTAGACTCTGCTAAGTGTCTAACAATGAAAGAAGTATTGTTTGTGCCAGGACTCAAGAAGAACCTTCTCTCCATATCAGCATTGGATGCAAAAGGAATGAGGGTTGCATTCATAGATGGTCAAGTCATTATGTGGCCTAGAGGAAAGACTATTGATGATGCAGTAGTGATTGGAGAACAAGAAGGTCTGTACAAATTGAAGGGCCATCCAGAACAAGCCTTGGTCCATGACACAGTAGATCCAAATGAGCTTTGGCATAGAAGGTTTGCACCTGTGCATTACAGAGCACTACCTGTTGCAAGCAAAGTTGTTGAAGGTCTTCCAGAATTTCAAGCAAAACATGATGGGGTCTGCAAAGGATGTGCGAGAGGGAAGAATACAAAGAAGACATTTCCCAGCAGCGAAAGCAAAGCCAAAAGCATACTAGAAATCATCCACTCCGATGTATGCGGTCCTATGTCAGCAAACTCACTAAGCGGGTATGCATACTATGTTTCTTTTATTGATGATTTTTCTAGAAAGACATGGGTTTACTTCATGAAGAACAAAGACGAAGTATTCGGTAAGTTCAAGGAATTCAAAGCCTTGATCGAGAATCACACTGAGAAGAAGATCAAGACTTTTCGATCAGATAATGGTGGGGAATTCACTTCAAATGAATTCAAAGAGCTATGAAAAGAATCAGCGATTAAGAGGGAGTTGTCCACTCCTTATAATCCAAAACAGAATGGGATTGCAGAATGGAAGAATAGAACCATCATGGAATTTGCAAGAGCAATGCTTCAAGATCAATATATTCCTATGCATCTTTGGGCTAAAGCTGCTAAAATAGCAGTGTATGTATAGAACCGTACTCCACATACAGTACTCGAGAACAAGACTCCTGAAAAATTCTTCTCCGAAAAGAAACCAGAAGTCAGCCATCTCAGAATATTCGGTTGTCCTGTGTACATGCACATTCCAAAATAAAAGAGAACAAAATTAGATCCTTCAGGAAAGAAGGGCATATTTGTGGGATACTCTGAAAGCTCGAAGGCTTACAAAATCTATTTCCCAGGATACAAGAAGATTGACATCAGCAGGGATGTGACATTTGATGAAGACACAGCTTACAACAAATCCAGAAAGAGACTTGCTGAAGAACCTGAAGAAATAGAAGCAAAAGTACCCAGAATTCATGATACACCCATGAACGAAGAAGCTCAAGAAGAAGATCGATATTTCGAGGAACCACAAAGACCTATAAATCCACCTCTGGAGAAGAATCCTCATAAGAGGAAACCTGCTTGGGTACGTGAAATTATCCAAGGTGCAGAAAGATATGGGGCTCCAGAAGAGAATCACAGAGAAAGAAATAGGACCAGATCCTGCTCCTGGTATGTAGCTTTACTATGTGATTTCATTGATAAAGAACCTTCCAGTTAAGAAGAAGCGGCAGAACAGAAAGAATGGAAGGATGCTATGATTGAAGAATATCAATAAATCATGAAGAATGATGTTTGGGATGTTGTCCCAAGACCAGAAGGGAAGTCAGTTGTAACTTCCAAATGGATCTACAAGATCAAGCATGCTGCAGACGGTAGCATTGAAAAGTATAAGGCAAGATTTGTAGCTCGGGGTTTCTCTCAAAAAGAAGGAATAGACTATGAAGAAACCTTTGCACCTGTAGCCAGATACACTTCCATCATATCAGTACTTGCTCTGGCAGCAGTGATGAAATGGAAGATACACCAGATGGATGTCAAGACTGCTTTCTTGAATGGTGTAGTAGAAGAGGAAGTGTATGTAGAACAGCCACTTGGTTTTGAGACACATGACAGAGAGTCTCATGTATGCAGATTGAAGAAAGCCCTGTATGGTTTGAAACAGGCACCCAGGACCTGGTACGACAGAATTGATAGATTTCTATCCAGTTTGGGCTTTACCAAGAGTAAAGTAGATTCCAACCTTTACTATAAGGTTGAGGATGGCAACCCAGTGATGCTTCTACTATATGTTGATGATCTATTTGTGATGGGTACAGATGGGTTGATTGCTGATACGAAGAGAAAGATTGTTGCTGAGTTCGAAATGAAGGACTTGGGGATGATGCATTACTTTCTAGGTATGGAGGTGTGGTAGAGTACATATGGAATATTCCTTGGACAAGGGAAGTATGCAGTAGAGATCCTAAAGAGGTTTGGGATGATGGACTGCAAGGCTATGACCACACCTATGGCATCGAACCTGAAGCTATTGAGTGATGCTTCATCAGAGTCAGTTGATGCTACAATGTATCATCAGATGATTGGGTCATTGATTTACCTGATGAACATGAGACCAGACATTTGCTTTGCTGTGAACACCTTGAGCCAGTTCTTGACAGATCTGAGAAGTGTTCACTTGACTGCTGCAAAGCATATTCTGAGGTACCTGAAGGGTACAGTTGATTATGGGCTCAATTACGATGTGAATAAAAAGATTAACCTGGAGGGTTATGTTGATTCAGATTGGGCAGGCAGTGCCATTGATAGAAAGAGCACTTCAGGTTGTTGCTTTAGTATGGGATAAGGTGTGATCTCTTGGTTTAGTAGGAAGCAATCCTGTGTGGCACTGAGTACAGCTGAAGCAAAGTATGTCGCAGCTTGTTCAGCTAGTTGTGAGGCAGTATGGCTGCGGAAGATACTTTCTGAGATATTTGATCTCCAGTTGGATGCTACTTATACACATTGTGACAACCAGAGTTGCGTGAATTTGTCAGAGAATCCAGTGTTCCATGAAAATTCGAAGCATATCAAGATCAAGTATCACTATATCAGGGATATGGTGCAAAAGGGAGCATTGAAGCTCCAGTATGTTGCGATGGAGGAACAGATAGCCGATGTATTGATGAAGCCATTGGCTAGGCTGAAGTTTGAGTACTTCAGGGAGAAGCTTGGTGTTCTCCAGATCGAGGTTTCCTCCAAGAGAAAGTGATGATACCCATGGACATTCTGTTGAGTAGGACAAATGTAAGGGCAATTGCCATTCTAGGAATGGAGGCACCTGGTTAGTTACCAGGAACACTCAGTATAGGACTGAGTAGCCATTCTGATGTGATAGAAGCATGTGTTCCCACTTGATCAAATGTAAGGGCTGAACCATTCTGTCATGGCTAAAGGATTAAGTTCCTTCCATGTCAGATGTGACTGTTGGCCATTCCAACGAGCAGGTCAGATGTAAGGGTAACTGCCATTCTCTAGGAGAATGGAGGCACCTGGTCAGTTACCAGGTAGCTCAGTCAAGGACTGGGGGCCATTCTGATATGACTATAGGATTGGTTCCTACAAGATCAGATATGGGTGCAAGCCCTTCCATCACTGTGAGCAGGATGTGTTCCCTCCTGGATGGATGTAAGTGCAGAGCCTTTCCACAGATGTTAGTAGGTGTGTCCTATCATGCTGATGGATGTGAGTGCTGTGCCTTTTCACAGATGATAGTAGGTGTGTCCTATCATGCCGGTGATTGTAAGAGTAGTGCCTTTTCACAGATGGTAGTAGGTGTGTCCTACCATGCTGGTGATTATAAGTGCTGAGCCTTTCCACAGATGGTAGTAGGTGTGTCCTACCATGCTGGTGATTATAAGTGCTGAGCCTTTCCACAGATGGTAGTAGGTGTGTCCTACCATGCTGGTGGATGTGAGTGATGTGCCCTTCCATAGATGATAGTAGGTGTTTCCTATCATGCTTGTGGTTGTAAGTGCTGAGCCTTTTCACATATGATAGTATGTGTGTCCTATCATGCTGGTGAATGTGAGTGCTGGGCCTTTCTGATATGATTATAGGATTAGTTCCTACATGATCAGATGTGAGTGTTGGGTGTGCCTTTCTGACAAGTAGGTCAGATGTAAGTGTTGGGCATGCCATTCTTCATATCATGTGTTGATCAAATGTAAGTGTAGTATCTATCTTGGCATCATGTGTTGATCAGATAGAAATTATGAGCCATTCTTCGTATCATGTGTTGATCAAGATATAAGTGCTGGAAAAGACCTACATGATGGCTAGGAATACAACCAGCATGAAAAAGGGATAGCTCTGTAGAACTTCCTATGACGAGAAGAATCATGAGATAGCACCCGTGATGATCCATATATAGTGATGATAGCCAGTGATGATCCAGATCCAGTGATGATCCAGATCCAGTGATGATAGCCAGTGATGATCCAGATCCAGTGATGATAGCCTGTGATGATCCAGATCGAGTGATGATCCAAATCCAGTGATGATGTCCCATGATGATCCAGATCAAGAGATGATCCAGATCCGATGACGAGACGAAGATGACTTGAAGACTCAAAAGACTTGAGATGCAGAAGACGAGATGATCCAGCTGATACCGAGAAGAAGACCAGTGCTGAAAATTGTGTCGAAAGAATACCTTCCTAGTTAAGAGGGAGTGTTGATGTATTTGTAACTTTGAAATGTATTCATCTATATATCTTATGTATTGTAACCCGATGTTTATTCCGGGATGTATCTATTATGTATTTGAGTCATGTTGTCATGCCCCGATGTTCCGATCGGGAGGATCAATAATGTAAACAAGCCATGTTAAGTCATAGTGGGTAACCCTCCGATTGTCTAAGTGTTAAAGTCCCTGCACTTCCAGGGCACTAGGATTATTAGACTCTCCTAGTAGAGGTTGGCCCTAGTAGGGTTTTAGTCATGTCGGAATTAGTATAAATAGAGAACTGGAGTCTCTATTTATCACACAAGTCATACACACTCAAGTGTAGCGCATAGTTGAGGAAGGAGAAGACACTGGGGCTAGACAAGAAGAATATTACTGCTGTTGGGAGATCACTTACTGTTTTGGGGATTTTACTGTTTTGGTGCTGATTCTATCTCTGAGGAAGTTGCGAGGTTTTCTCCTTTATGGTTTCCCTGAGGAAAAACACTGTGTTCATTGTCTCTTGTGTTTGATTGTTGTGCTTGTTATTCTCTCAGTTAAAGATATTAATAATGGAAGCTTAATGTTGAAAAACTAACATTCTAGGATGGACTTATAATGTATTTCGGCCATAATATGACCCCTCTGACCTCACACATTAGGGGGCATCTATTATAGTTGATTTTAACACACATGGTGAATCACATTTTTATGGCTTTCCCTATCCCTCTGCAGACTCCTTAGACCCCATGGACCATTTTGGTTCCTTTGATGTTTCCAAGATCATCCCTAAAAACATGCAAAAGTTGCCATACGTGAATTTTAAACCCTTTCTTGTGTTTATACGTGGGTTTGACCCCTAAAACCGTGTACATAGGGATGTGTGCAAAAGGACAAATTCTTTTGGAGTTTTCCTTGATGTGGATCCGACTCATTTGTCTCCTGGCCTTCCCTATGCCTTGAGATCGCTCAAATTCGACCTTTCATTACCCCATTGAAGAGCTATATAAGGAACCCTTTGGATACATTGAAGGCATGAGGAATTGAGAGCAAGAGAAATATAGTCCATTGTTGCCGAAACTTGTGCTTGAGTCTACGTCCCTTTGTCCCTTGGAGCACTTTTGTGTTCTTCCCAAGATTTCCCTTTGCTTGTGAGCTTGCTATCGAGAGATGGAGGATTGAAGTGGTGGAGGCCCAAGTGGGGGACTCAGTTTCTCTGATTCGCAGATGTGTTGATAGAGGTTGTATTCATTGTAATCTCTCATTTTATATTAATGGAAATATCTTTTCCTGTCCAATAATGTGTATTTGAATGAATATTTGATCCATGGATGATTTCAAATGCTTATATGTTATTGATTATATATGCTAGAGTAGGTCTAACACGATTATATATAGCATGTTTGTCTTGTTTATTGAATGTTGAGGAAGCAATTTATCAATTCAAGCTGGAGTTGGAAAGCTCAACGGGGATCTACATCAACCATCCGGAATAAGGTACGAATCGAGATCCTTTAGTGTTAGATATTTGGTTTCTCTTGCATATAGGAAAGGATTGATTTTTGGAGTCAGCCTGTCTATTGTGGTACCCCAAGCCATAGAAATTTCTCTCTGTAACACAACATCAATGAATAATTTGAATACCTACTCAAGTAGTTGAATCTACCAACCTAAACTAACTCTAGAGCTAACTAGGAGTGGGAAAATCACCATTATAGCTAACTAGTGCAATCGCATCTCACTAAATCAATTAATAACCAATTAAAATCAGTTACAGTCGGTTAATTGAAGGGGGTAGGTGAAAAACGGTTCCCATATTCCCATGAATCATGCAAACTGGCTCTAGAGACACTGGAAGTGATCTAACTAATGTGTATCAGAGTTTAACTAAGGATAATTAATGACCTATTGGGTTGAACTACTGGACACTACTGGTGGCACTCCGAGTGGGTTCCTATAAAATAGCGATTGATCCCTAGATATCCAAATTGCATGCAGACAGGTGCAGTAGGTGGGAAATGTCCACTAGTTATGTCCCTTGTGCACTGGTGAAGTGATGAGACCCCCTAAGCTAGGGAAAATAATCAAATAGACTTTATGTGGTCAAAGGATACAAAGGGAGGATTAATAATAATCCCGACACCCCACTTTAATCCTAACATTTGACTACCTGGTCCCTAGTAACTAATATCAAAGGTCACCCATTACAATCTAAATGAAAAAATTATTTGTCCATGGAAAATGAGGAAAAATACAAAACTGCATGGGGCAAATCCTTCCTCAAAAATGGACATGGCAGAGAATTTAAATGAATATCTTCACTCTGTCTTTGTTCTTCACTTAAATAAGCTATATGTATTGCTTCTTGGTGAAAAACTTTGTATATTTGTTGTAGATGCCTTGATCATGTATCAGTTTTACAATGTTGTGTAAACAAAAAGCTTGAGGAGAATCCCCCTTGTAGCTCATATTCTAGTGATGAAGGAGCATCATATGAATGCTTCTTGATGTGACAACATAAAATATCATATACAACATAAAATATCATATATGAACATAAAATCAGATATGGAAAAGATATATGTGCAATCATCTCCTAACCAAAGAACATCAATGAAATCGACAGGCTCAATTTCCAGTGTATCTGCATAATGGTGAACCCGATCATGAAAATGTTTCCTAGACTGATGTGAAACCTTTATAATTCTATAATAGAGCTTATGACACTCTGATATATCATAAATTAAGTCATATGGAGCAGCAATCAACCAATTTATAGTGGATCCAAAATCCACTTGAGTCACAGTTGGAAAACTAGGTGCAATTAGTCTACATTGACAATTGGGAAAATCTGGTGAGCATAAGGATCTAAAATTCGACCTAATAAAGGTTATATCAGACCCAAATGTTTTTAATAGTGGAACACTTATATCCAATGATAAGTAAAACCAACCAATTACAAAAAAAAAGACACGATAACAACCTTCATCGGTGATACAGTATAGGAAACCATGAAATTATCTAGTTTACCAACTGACAAATTTGGGAGTTGTAGGGTATTTTGAGTATCAAATGGATGGGACAAAGGTGTCATAACCTACATATCATCCTTAAAATAATATTCTAAATCATAGAAATAATAATCTGAATGGATTTTGAAGGATTCGTATGAAGACAAGTCAGAAACTAGTGGTAAAAAACTAGCATTGAGAGGAGATGGCTGTAGGAGACTGATAGGTATTTTTTCAAGGGGAGGAAAATAGATTTCTTATTCTGATATATCATAATGAGTATCAAAATTAGAGACATTAGAAACATAATTTATTCTATAAACCAAGTCATGAGCATCATTACCTTTGAATTGCATAGTGTTACAATGCCCTTAGGGATCAGCAGAATTTTCCCTTCTTGCAAAATCTGAAAACATCAATGTTGTTTCTTTTGAGAAACTGACTTGTGGTGTCCATTTTATTTTTAAAGAAATATTTTCATTGTGATAATATTTGATGCAATAGGTACACTTTGATATTCCTTTCGTGTTTCCCTTCTTCTTGAAATTTGAGCCTTCATTAATAGAGTTAGAACCTTCATCTTAGGAGTCTGACTTTGGATTTTTCTCCTTCACTTTTATATTTCCTTTGGACTTGGGATTCTTGCTTCCAAGAGCAGTAAGTGCATGATCCTTTGATGTTTTTAGATTCCCCATTTGAATAAGCTTGACTTTCTCTTGAGTGAGAGAATCTATGAATGCATCCAACGATGGAATCCTCCAATTTCGAACTGTAAGCTTCGTAGCATAGAATGTTGACACAAAAGATGAGTATTATGGACCCAAGTTTGATAGAATGGAGAGGATTAACTGTTCTTATTCCTTCTCAATCCCACAATGCTTGAGAAAAATCACTAGTGACTTAAACTTGGTGATGAATTCCTCAATGGTTTCGAATTCACTTGGTCTCAATGAGATCAACTCATTCTCCAATTGATGTCCTATAAGATCATCTTGCTTTCCATAGAGGGATTCAAGTTTGATCTATGCTTCATTAGGGCCTACCAAGACATCAATATGGAAAATAAGTTTTAGAGAGAGAGAGAGAGAGGAAAAAAGCAAGCCATAAGCTTCATCCTTCTTGTTATGCCATCTTGCTTTCTCAATAACTACATTAGGCTCGATTTCTAAGGTCATAGTGACTCTGTAGAGACCTTTATTACGCAATAGTATCTCAATATTGGCTTTCCATTCATGATAATCGAAGGAAGTCAATCTTACTATTTTAGATAGATCCATGATCTATTGTTGCGCTTCTAGTGAGAGAACTAAATACATGTACAGAACTAGAAAGATATTTTTTGTAAGATGAATCAACCTCTATTTCAAAAAAGAGCACATTTTCAAAGTCTGTCACACCTGCAGAGACTTCTATGGACATCATCCAGTTTTAGCAAGGAAAATATTGCAGGATTTATGTGCAAACTCAGATGCTTCTGGTGCATCAATGGAAATATCTGAGGGAGATTCGAATAGCCTAACCAGGCTCTGATACCATATTATATTCTGACAGGTAGATATTGGGATAAAAATGGTATTCACATAGATTGCACAAGAGAAATAAGAGAAGAATGATTGAAGAACAATATGAGAAATATTCCATTAATTGATTATTCACATTATGGGTGAATATACAATACAACATCAATGAATAATTTGAATACCTACTCAGGTAGTTGAATCTACCAACCTAAACTAACTCTAGACCTAAATAAGAGTGGGAAAATCACCATTATAGATAATTAGTGCAATTGTGGATCACTAAATCAGTTAATAACCAGTTGCAATCAATTACAATCAGTTAAATGAAGGGGGTAGGTGAACAAAGGTGCCTATATTCCCATGAATCATGCAAATTGGCGCTAGAGACACTGGAAGTGATCTAACTGATGGGGATCGGATTTTAGCTAAGTATAATTAATGACCTACTGGGGTGAACTGCTAGACACTATTGGTGGAACTCCGAGTGGGTTCCTATAAAAAGGGGATTAATCCATGGAGCTCCAAAATGCATGCAGACAAGTGCAGTAAGTGGAAGATTTCCACTAGTTATGTCCCCCTTGTACCAGTGAATTGATGAGACCTCCTAAGCCAGGGAAATTAATCAAATAGACTTTATGTGGTAAAAAGAGACAAAGGGTGGATTAATAATAATCCCAACACTCTTCCTTCTTTTCAATACCACATTGTTTCAGCTGAAGTACCAAGGATTTGAATTTGGTGAAGAAATTTTGCATCGTCTCAAAGTGAGTTGGAATCAAATTAATCAACTCATTTTTCAAGTTGGTGTCCTCTCATCTCATATGTCTTCCCAAAAAATGACTCAAGATTCATCCACACTTCATTGGGGGTTGTAAGAATATCTACATGACATAATGTATCCCAAGAAATACCGAAACAAAACATCTTGAATGCTTCATCCAATCTGTTGAAATACTTAGACTTCTCAACAGTTGAGTTGGGCTCATTCTCTATTCCGATGGTTACTTTGTAGAGACCTTTCAACCTCAATATGATCACCATTTAATCCTTCCATTGAAATGATTTGAATGGAGTGAGAAAACATACATGAGACTGCTCCATTCGCTCATGCGCACTAAGTGACAAAGAACACTGAAACAACCTGCAATGCAAACTCTCGTATTTACTAGAGGAGACCCAAAATAGAAATTCAAACCCTCTGAACTCTTTGAACTTGAAGCTCCAAAGAGCTCTGATACCATGTGAAATTATTATTCGCAGCAAGATCTAGAAGCTACGAGAATCCTTACAACTAAAGAATTTGACAAAACATGAAAGAGCAATATTAACACATAGAGATGGTGCTAATAACTAAGTTTTCTATTACAGTACAACATGTAAAAATGTCTGGAACATGATTATATTACATCAGGATAAAATTGTTATCCTTTGGAGGCAAATTGGTGGCATATATGTGGCAGGATTAAATTGGACCTCAAACCCCTCTAAGTGGACCAATGAGCTCTGAAACGACCTCAAACAGCCATGAATGGCCATTTGAACACAAGTGAAGCATTATTGGTCATAAATAAGGGTAGTATAGGCGTGTTGGAGTGCATGGGTGAGTGATAGTGGCTCTAGGCAGCATTTAATGGTCCAAAAGAGCCAAAAACATTCAAATACAATGCATGGACACCTCAAGTCGAAACAATTCCCTGTTTTAAGGAGTGGGAGCACCCCAAGAGACCAAAATGTCATTAACAAGGGAAATCATGCTCCTGAATGATCAAAATGGGGGTGTTGGGTGTAATTAATGGTCCAAAACCCCCCAATTACCTTACGAAGTCAACACAACCAAAGTTTGGACTATGTAACATAAGTGAAAAACAAATGTAAGTATGTCCTAATTGATATGTGACCATGGTAATAGGTGGTCTAATGTTCTAACAATATATATATATATATATAATTTTATAATAAATTACATATGCATTAAATTATACAATAAAATGTGGCTAGATTAATAAAGAAAATAATGCTAATATTAAATCTATCATCTAGTGGTGCAGCATAATATCCAAGGTGTGACCGTCCTCACTAGCAAGAAACTCTGGTGTCTCTGTAGTGATCCTACCTAGGAAATTTGGATGGCCTCTCTTGGGAAACATATACCCCCAAATGTGCATCTGCACCTCGGTAATCGGCCTATGAGGGTGACAATTGAACAATGGGAAAGTGAACGAAAACCTCTCAAAAATAAACAAAATAGCTCATAAACAAATGGGAATCCTATCCTCCCATCAAACATGATGCGACAATGATATTGATAAAAAGCAAATTTGTTGCAAGAAAATGGAAAACCACCTAATGCATCGGGGGCTCTGCACTAAAATACCAGTATAATATAATAATGAGAAACTAATGCATTTCCCATCAGTAGTGTAATGGATCACTATCATGACCAAAATTCATGGGAACCTAACCTCCTTTGCACCAAAATAATTTATGCATAACTTGTTAGATTTTTATCATTAAGCTAGCATTATATTAGGATATTTAACTGAGAGAATAACAAGCACAGCAATCAAACACAAGAGACAATGAACACAGTGTTTATCCTCAGGGAAACCATAAATGGTGAAAACCCCACAACTTCCTCAGAGATAGAATCAACACCAAAAGTAAAACCCAAAAACATAAATATGTTCTCCACAGCTTCTCTCTCTCTCTCTCTCACTGAGAGATCTTCTCCTCTCTCACTCATGCGCACAATGAGTGAGTGTGTGTGTTGTAAATAGAGAGACTCACTCTCTATTTATATTCTTCTGTTCACTTGGAACCCACTCCAACATGTCATCCTCACTTAACAATTACTTACTAGAGCTGACATCTCTAGGAGTGTCTAATAACCCTAGTTCCCCACAACTTGTGGGGACTTTGCCTCCTCCGACCAATAGGAGGGTAATGCAAAGGTGGGGACAATTACCCTAACTTACAATGACTCACCTAGGGTCGACTTCACTAGGATAGTCTAATAACCCTAGGGCCCCACAACTGTGAGGACTTTAACCCTTGACTAATAGGAGGGTTACCCACAATGACTTGACATGAATTTCTCATTATAGAAACTTCCCGGAATAAACATCAGGGTATGACATGACTCAATTACATTACAGACACATCCTGGAATAAACATCGGGGTACAATACATAAGATATATACAGATGAATACATTTTGAAGTTACAAATACATCAACACTCCCTCTTAACTAGGAAGGTATTCTCTCGACACAATATATCAGCACAAGTCTTCTTCGATGTATCATCTAGATCATCATCAAGTCATATTTGTCTTCAAGTCATCTTCATCTTCAAGTCATCTTTATTTTCAAGTCATCTTTTTCTTCAAGTCATATTTATCTTAGGATCTGGATCATCACTCGATCTGGATCATCACTGGACAATATCACTCGATCTTGATCATCACTCGATCTGGATCATCATTGGACATCATCACTCGATCTGGATCATCACTTGATCTGGATCATCACTGCTAGATCATCATCACTCGATCTGGATCATCACTGGACATCATCACTAGATCTGTATCATCACTTGATTTGGATCATCACTACTGGATCATCATCACTGGTGCTATCTCTTGATTCTTCTCGTCATAGGAACCTATACAGAGCCAGTTCTTTTTCATACTGGATGTATCATCACAAAGATAGTCCTTTTTCATACTAGATGAGGCATCACAGAGCTGGTCCTTTTTCATACCAGATGAGACATCATAGAGCTGGTCCTTTTTCATACTAGATGTGGCAGCTACTCAGAGCTAGTCCTTTTTCATACTAGATGAGTCTTCATAGAGCTGGTCCTTTTTCATACAAAATGAGGCATCACAGACCTGGTCCTTTTTCATACCAGATGTGGCAGCTACTCAGAGCTAGTCCTTTTTCATACTAGATGATTCTTCACAGAGCTGGTCCTTTTTCATACCAGATGTGGAACCTACACAGAGCTAGTCCTTTTTCATACTAGATGTGTCTTCACAGAGCCAACCCTTTTTCATGCTGGATGTGGTATCCACCACAGAGCTAGTCCTTTTTCATACTAGATGTGTCTTCACAGAGCCAACCCCTTTTCATGTTGGATGTGGTATCCACACAGAGCTAGTCCTTTTTCATACTAGATGTGTCTTCACAGAGCCAACCCTTTTTCATGCTGGATGTGGTATCATCACATACATCTGACAATGGAAGGAACCAATCCTCTCACCATGTCACAACTCTTACATCTGACCATGGAAGGAACAAATCCTCTCACCATGTCAGAAGGGCACAGCACTTATATCTGACCATGGAAGGAACCAATCCTCTCACCATGTCAGAAGGGCTTACAAAATCATCACTTCCCTTTGGAGGGAACCTCGATCTAGGGAACACCAAGCTTCTCCATGAATTACTCAAACTTCACTCTAGCCATTTCTAGCATAGAATCACATCAGGGTTGATTACGTCCAAGGATAACCTGCAAGCTTCGACAGGACCTATTACATCCGAGGACAACCTACAGGACCGATTACGTCTGAGCAACCTACGAGCTTCGCCAAGATTTATGCTCAGACAACCTATCTCACCAGCTATGCTAGAACTCCCTCTTTCAAGAGATCTCGATCTGTATCACAAACTGGAGTTTTACTGCTCCTCTCTGCATCATACCAAAAATGCAAGTCAAATCAATCAAATCAAATAGTAGTTTTCAAAAGAAACCTACTACCTCCCAAATCACAAGTGGCAACATCTTTTTCCTCAGTTGTACTCAGCACCATGTAGGACTCCATCCTGTCAAACCAAGAGATCACACCTGATCTCATGCTAAAGTAGAACCTCGAAGTGGTCTTCCTATCAATGGCACTTCCTGCCCAATACGAATTCACATAGCCCTCTAGGTTAATCTTCTGATTCATATCATACTTGAGCCCATACTCAACTGTACCCTTTAGGTACCTCACTGCATGCTTTGCAACCATCAAGTGAACATGTCTCAATGTGTTCATAGCAAAGCAAATATATGGTCTCGTATTTTTCAGGTACATCAAGAAATAAATCATTTGACAATACATCGTGGCATCAACCGACTCTGATGAAGCAACACTCAATAGCTTTAGGTTCGATGCCATAGGTGTGGTCATGGCCTTGCAATCATCATCCTGAACCTCTTCAAGATATTTACTACATATTTCCCTTATCTACACCTCCATGCCTAGAACGTAGTGCATTGACACATAACAGGAGCATTACTGGTCTTCCACCTTCAACCTTGAAGAAAAGGTTGGAATCCACTTTACTTTCAGTAAAGCCTAGAGTCATCAATAATCTAACCATCCTGTCGTACCATGTCAAACCTTAGGATCTTCTGCAGTCACTCCCTCTGAAGCATCATACTCCCTCTATCTTCTGTACTGAAACATTATGTACCGAAGTGACAAGCAGCTTCCTATGCTACTAATCTTCTATGTATCCATCTAGGATCACTAGATACCAAGATCCTCTATCTCACTAGTACAAAAGCGCGGACTTTTCCACGGAGGTTTTCCACGTTTCGTACTTTTTGGTGTAAAATCCGATGTAATAGGAACGAGGCGCCGCTATATCCACGCCTAGCCGTCGCTGTATCCACGTCTGGACTCCTAGCTGTCGTTGTATCCATGTCTAGCCGTCGCTGTATCCATGCCTGGAATCCTAGCCGTCAATGTATCCATGCCTATCCATCGATGTATCCACGCCTGGACTCTCAGCCTGAAAATCAAAATCTTTGGAAAAGAAACTAGAGTCAACAAGCCATGGGGTATGTATGCATAAATAAATTAACATCAAGGAAGGTATTGAAATTAAGGGGTAGGAGAATGTAACACTCATGTTAAAGCCCCCATATTGTAATATAATTGTAAATTTGATATGGATGAGGGCCAAGTATATGTAATTGCAACTAAACAGTTAGTAATAAAATATGAAGCGCTAGCTACAAACGGGGAGAGAACATTGAGAAGAGATGGAGGACTATAATTTTATAAAATGATAAGTTATAGACAATTAAAAAGAGTGATATTCATATTTTTCTAATGCCTCCTAAAATGTTTGAAAACTAAAACTTAAATATATAAATCAAATATTTTTTAATTATAAATTAGTGCCACAATATTTGCATTTAAATATTTAGGAATTGGACCTTTAGTGTTATATACATGAAAGTACATGTTAAGGATCCATCAAAGCCTAATAATTTGCAACTTTAAGGTCTTAGACATAACATTTTTTGAATAATAATTGCAACTCGAAGGCATTCAAAATAACATGTTTATTGTCTTTTGGTACAAGTTTTAAATGTTCTTGTACAATAAAGGGAAGGGACCCACAAGTACCAATTAGTGAACAGGTTCAAATGGGTTGCATCCATTAGTGAAGAGAGAAGTTGTTTGCCAATAAGTAAGGTTAAATTCCCATGATGGTTTTTCTTGGAGCCATAAATCACCTTTAGGTTGTGGTTCTATGTGTGATCATTGTTAAGACCCATAATTGGCCTAGTTTACTCATCTTTTATGGCCATTCCCCCTCACAAAATCCTTGGACATTGCCAGTTTTAAGCTTAACAGTTTGCACAACCAATTTTCTGTCCATTTACTAATTGAATACTTGCAATGGTTACTTTAGCAAATATTTTATGAGTTTTAATCTTGAAAATGTATGAGTTTTCTTGTATTTCAATGAATGCTAGTTAGTGATAGATATTCTAATGGGTTATCAATGATGTATTAATAGTTATATAGTGTTATTGTTGTAGAATGATTATCAAATTGTTTCATTCGTCTTGGGTGTCCTTCACCAACACGTTTCCAAGTTATAAATTGAAAACTAGTAAGCTACATAATCCCTTCAATGTTGTGGCCTTTTTACATTCGTCAAGACAACAAAAGACCTAGACTATAGGTGGAAGATGTTAATTAGAAAACTACATTGTGTAGGTTTCACCCACTATTGTAACCGAACCAAGAAGACAATGATCTTGTGAATGTGCACTTTCAATGGTTCTCCAACCATTGAAAGTGCACATTCACAAGATCATAGTGGGTTTTCTTTCTTCCTTTTTTTGTTGTATTGTTCAAATCCCATGAAGATGAATTCTTCATTGTCTCTTTTATCTTCGTCTTCATGCCCCACCATGAGAACTACACCACCTCCCATTCTCTTCACCATAGGACGATGCTTTGTTTTACATCTCACAACATTATTCATCAAGACCTAAGTAACCACCCCAAGATGAATAGGAGAGGTTTGAGGCACCACAACCCGAGCCTTTTGTTGATTAGATGAAGGAGTAGTAATGAGGGGTACTTCGAGCCAGGTTTTGTCAACATGAGGTTGTACCACAGGTACATTTCTCCCAAGGGTTTAGAAGCTTCCCAAAACCTTGAAAATCCCTAAAAAGCTGTATGCCCCGGGAATTTTTGCCTTGCTGAACGCTGTTTTGGATAGAAGATATAATACGCCCAAAAAGAGTGCTTCAAAATCTGTGTTTTTCTTTACATATTCCGTCTTGGCGCCAAAATCACAGGCGCCCAAGCAAACCCGCCTGTGCAAGGAAGTTAAGCCATCAAGGAAAATGTGAAGTAGACTTGTTCATTCATGTCAAAAATTAAACCTAATTTTCCAACAAGGTCGGACGGACTAGCATGGCTGCAGGAGGAGTGGAAGGGCTGCTGGGGTTGGAACCCAATTCATCCATCTCAATAAAGTATGGCAGATTCTTTAGCGCGCACCAGGATCTCAGCTTACTAGAAGTCGATGACAGCATTCTCACAGAGATTAGAACTTAGAACTTAGGTTAGAGGTAGTTTGATGCTGTGTATGCTAACAACAGCAAAGTATTGTTGTGGATGCGTGTTAAACCTAGATATTGTATATTATTCTTCTGTGTTCTCTGCTTCTGGACAAAAGGATAACAGTGTTTTCATAACAAATTAAGAAGGGCTTGAGGGTGACATTTTGTTGTTGAATCACTCCTATAGTTGGTTGACATATAATATTAAGGGTTCGTGCTACTTTGAGTATATTGATCCCTTGTGGAATATGGATTGAATCACAATGGACACTTCTATTTAGGATTCTAAGTATTATATGATATTTTTATGGAACAATTGTGTGACCTAGATTAGTTGTTTGGGCAGATCTACATGGCTTATACGGTGCTTGGGGCAGTGGTTCCTTTAACCAGCCCCTTGCAAGGAAGTGTGAGGCCCTTGCAGTTAGTGGTCTTGCAGCATATGGTGACGAGATAGATGTTGTGGCTCCTGTTGACATTTTGAAGCAGATATTTAAAATACCATATTCCAAAGCTCAATTGTCTCTTGCAGTTCATCGTATTGGGCGGACTCTTATATTGAATACAGGGTATGTCGATGCCACATGTAGTGCCTTATTTTTTTAGATGGTTATCTTTGAATTGTTAACTGCTTGTTGCATTGTCTCTATTATGTATGCCAGGCCAGATGTAGAAGAGGGAGAGAAGCTGGTGAGAAGAAAGAAAAACCAATCAAAGGGTGTAGATCAATCACTTTTCTTGAACTTTGCTATGCATTCAGTGCGAGCAGAGGCTTGTGATTGCCCTCCATCTTCACAGTCTTCAGTTCCAGAAGATGCAGTAAATCCTACTCTTCTGCCAAGGCATTTTACTATAGGGTTTATGGAAGGAGAGTGCTTACCATCTTCTGTCAATCAACAGTCACATTCTTCCTGGCATTTTGTAAATGGTGATGACCTGGGTGATGGTACAGATGGCTTTCATCCTCATCTGCAAGGATCTTCCCCGACAGATGGGGACAGTGTTTCTTGGGGCGGTAGTAGACACAAAAGTAGACTTGATGCCCTTAAGAAATCAAGGCTTGTTGGTGAGAAACAACGTCCTCCAAACTATGTTCAGAAGGATCCAGAAAAGCATCGAAGGCTTAGTAATGAAGGTTTTCTGAGGGTTTTGTTTTGGGAATTTCACAACTTACGCATGCTTCTTGGCAGTGACCTTCTGGTTTTCAGTAATGAAAAGCATGTGGCTTTTAGTTTGCATCTATGGGAGGTGGAGCGGCAGGTAGAATGGTGCTTCCAGGAATTCTGTTGATTATGAAGTGTGATTTTATGGGCACATTTGATTTCTGTTTAGGTTTTCTTATGTTTTTTTTTAAAACAAAGATTAGATTGACTAGATTTAAGATATTACAGGTGACTCCATTAATGTGGCTTGATAATGTAATGGCAAGTGTACCAGAGCTGGCTATTTGTTATCATCACAATGGTGTGGTTCAAGGCTATGAGCTTTTGAAGACAGATGAGATATTTTTACTGAAAGGTATTGCTGAAGATGGAACTGTTGTCTTTCATCCTCAAGTTGTCCAGCAGAATGGTCTTTTGGTTTTGAAATTTTTGCAAGATAACTGCAAACAAGATCCTGGATCCTACTGGGTGAGTCCTTGTTTGCACTTGATGTTGTCACATTAGGTAGTAGCATCTGGTCCAGGTTTGGTTGATGTATCTACTTACGTTTTACAAAATAATAAGTTGTTTTGAGCAGGATATGAATACCATATTTTCTTTAGAGCACCATTTTGTTATGATCAACCTTGCACTTGCATCTTTACAAAAATGCTGGAGAGGATTTGATGCAACTGTTTGAAACTGAAAGTCTTATCAGGTCCGAAAAGTGATATTATCAACAGTCTGCCCAGACAACCTGCTGTGACCTTCAAGCAATATTCTGGGTATGTCACAGTGGATGAAAAGAGTGGCTGAGCTCTGTTCTATTACTTTGTAGAAGCTGAAAAAGATCCAGATTTGAAGCCTTTGGTTGTATGGCTCAATGGAGGTTAGTGGAATGAGCGATTTTTTTTTTTTGGCATTTTCCTGCTGTTTAAATGGTATATAGACAAACTGATAAAATATGGATGAAATGGTATATAATTTGTTTAGGGCGAAGGGATGATTAGAATAGAATTATTTCCTTTTCCAAAGAGAAAGAATTGTTAGTTTTCAAAACACAGCTCAAGCCTGCAACTGAACAGATATGCTACCAAATTTGTTTCCCATGCTGTACTCAATACAGGGTATTTAAAAATATAATTACTTTTGCATGTGCAGAAACCCTAATTATGACCAAAATTTGACTTTCCTCTGATTTGCACCAAAATTAAGCCATAAGCTCATCACCATTAAGCTATCCAAACATGTGATATGATTTCATGAAAGATGGAATTCCTAAAACAGATTTTCCAAGATTGCAAATCAAAATTTGATTTTACCCTTTTGGAGTCTTCATCTTCTCATGCATGCACCAAAGAATGCATGTGATCTTCCTGCCTAGAGATTCTACTGAACTCTGAAAATATCTGAACTGAGGTACTTAAAATCATTCCCTTGTGTGAACTGTTCTCTTAGGAAAAACTCATCTGAAGACCAATGCAAGAAAATTCTGGAAATAAAAATAACATGAGGACATGAGAACAATGTCCTTTTCCTCTTCCAGTTATTAGCTATTGGTTCTTCTTTTCTTTATTCTTCTTCCCATGACTGTTGGTTCAGGTGGGAATGGCTCTTCAAGGTTTCGAGCTTGCAGCTTCCAGCCATGGATTCGCGAGACATAGGTTGCTTTCCCTATGGTTATTACACAGGTTGTAGAGAGGTGTAAAAGGCTAGTTTGTCTCCTTCCAATTAAAAGATCCTTACAAGGGGTATGAAGGTGTCAAAATACACTGAATTATAGGTATATATTGTTTCCTATGGTTTAGAAGAGTTAGTTAGGGGTGGAGTAAATATAAGCAAAGGCCAAGGTACCCACAAACCATTGATGCTGAAACCACTGCTAATGTATGCACAACAATTGATAGTGAATCAATCAGGATTCATCCTGATCACAAAATGTACTCTTGAATGTGCTGCAACTTGACAATGAAGCTGCCTAGGGCAAATTCACTGTTAACAAGTCTGGAGATGTTTTCTATTTTCAACACATACTGTGCAAGATAAGTGGCATAACATATATTTGACCACCGACTTTAGAATGTCTAGCAGGAATTGAATCTTGATATGGCCTTTGTGTCTTTAGCACAAGTAATGAACTGAATGTGAGGCCAACTTGTAATCATGGAAAAGTTGATAATATGTCCTTCAATATGAAACATGATATTTAAGTAATGCCCAACTTGGTACCTAGAAAAGTGATTAACTTGAGAAGTAGCTCTGGTCTAATAGTTTAGGTAACTTGGGCCTTTGAATAATTATGTGTTGAAAATGTTTACATATCTCTAGGAAATCACTGTATTGATCTAGAATGCTTGATATTGATGTGAGGTGATTCAGGATTTGGCATATTTTAATATTTTCTTTTTATTAAAGAACAGCTTGCAGCAGTTCCAGGAGCTCTTTTTGTGGAAGAAAAGCCTCAATCTGCAAATGATGTATGGAGAAGGCTTTAGTAGGTTAACAAGTTTTTTCTTACCATGTTTTAGTACATTTCTGCTATAATGTGCTCGGCTGAGTTTCTTTTAACCCAAGAAACTACATTAGCTTCTAGATCTTGAGGATGATACTTTTTAAAGTCTAAGATTGTCAAGCCAATCACGAGTGTTATAAAGGAGAATCTTTTTTAAAACATTATTTTTAGATATACCAGAGACTATAATTCAGAATATTTTAATTTGTTGTACCACCATTCTAATTTTTTTGCAACATGTTATTCTTATTAATAGCGAAGGGTTTATGTAGCCAGTTTGACTATAAATGCCACAGACAAGGGTTTTCTTCAACGCAAATGTTAAATGCCTACTGTCTTGGATTGTGTGTATTAGGATACATTACACTTACCTCATTTTAACAGGTTTCATAACCACCACGCAAATGTTAAATGCCTACTGTCTTGGATTGTGTGTATTAGGATACTTTACACTTACCTCATTTTAACAGGTTTCATAACCACCTGGATTTTCATAATTAAGTTGGATCTTCTTTGAAAGTATATTTTGATGTTACTAGATATCTGATATCCTGCAAATATGGCAAATTTATCTGTGTGTAAGGGTATAAAATATTAAGGAGGCTTTTGTTCAAACTTTTCTGGTTCATCAAACTGCAAGTTTGTGCATATTGTTTGATGTTTTATGTCCCTTGTCTTACAGGTAACTGCTTATCTTTCCTGTAACTGATACAATAATCAGTGATCACCATGATGCAAATGCTGAGACCAAAATTTGGTGAACCATCTTGTTTGCAGTCATCACAGAATTCCTGCAGATTTTTTTTGAAGTTCATTCACCAAGAAGGTATTTGGGAATCAATGACAAGTAGGGTGGAACATTCACATGGGGGTTCCCTCAATAATCTGTATTGAATGCAAGAGTGCATAGAAAGGAATATTATTTATATGGAGATATCTATCAGTGTACAACTGCATTAAAGGTATTTTATATTAAGAGGGCCCCTTATGCGCGGCCTCATACGCGACTGTTTTTAAAACAGTCGCGTATGTACGCGAGTATGGGGGCATTTTCCGTGTATATCCAGCCCTATCCGCAGAAAAACCCTCGATTTCCTCGTGGGCCGCAGCACCCTTTTTAGTTTGAACTAGAAAGCTTAATTGACCATGGAATTTGATAAAAATTGCATTGAAATGGAAGAGAAGAGCATGGGTAAACACCTGGAAGAAACGGTAGTGGATTCCACTGGCTAGATCTCCTGGAATTCGCTGTTGAAAATATGAACTCAAATGGGTAAAAGTTTCAAATGTTTTATAATATTTTGAATTGTTTACTATTTATAGAAATTTTTCAAATATTGAAAATTTTTACCCCCTTTCCTATAGTTTTGACAATTTTGGACCATTTTTGACATAATTCATGATGTAGAGGACCTTTTTCAGTGTCATTTTAGCCGTTGGATTGACCCATTCATGCCGATCTCAGGTATCATATCTAAATTGGCATATAGGTTAGGTTTCATCACCATTTTCATTTTGCATGACCTTATGACCATCTTATCATGACCTTAGGTACGAACCCACTCTACTACGTCACAGAACCTTCTTGTTGTTTTAGAAGTGGCATGATATGAGTGGTAAAGCTTCACCTTATATGGGTACCCTAGTTAGTGCCTTATTTGCATTTGGTTCCCATGCTGATGTTTTCTCCTTTAGGGTGTGGGATTCTGTTGTATAGTACTGCCATGACATTTTGCAAGAGCCTCATACTCCTCTTGATCTTTTGCTGGCCTATTTCCCTCAAGACTCCCTCATGTCAAGTTGTGAATG
>LPNX010410647.1:54861-105478 GCA_001517045.1 Pseudotsuga menziesii
ATATGTTATCTTTGGCAGCTATCGAGTCGTGTCACCTTCGAACAGAGCACTGTATATCACATCCATTGGTTGAGTTTATAGTTTGACTTTAGGAGCTGTACTCGTTTATCTGAGTTTATCTCCACTGACTGGTTAAGTTTCCAGTCCCTATGGAGCCTCTGTCGATGCCTCTTGTGTCACGGAGATGTCCCAGTTTGTATATCGAGTCTATGCTACCTTTATTCAGTCACCATACACCATTATGCTCTTGTTCAAAGGAACTTGAAGCCTGAGTCGGCCATTCCTCAGTTATCTTGACTTTGCATGTCGGCCATTCCCGGTACAGTTACTAATTCATGCACCTTATGATTGATTCCTTCCACATTATACAGCTTTGCTGAGTACCTCGTGTTGGATGATGGGGGATGCCTTAATGCCCTCCTTCCAGCAGATTTCATCCCATCGACTTCAGATCATTTATTCTGGGATTGGAATCTAGAGTCATTTTGAGTGCCTTGAGACTTGCAGTCATCAGTGGTAGGTTCTCTCGCCATCGACAGTCTTTGGGAATACATCAATGTCCCCTTATCAATGGATCTCTCTCAAGTGTTCTACCTCAACACATTTATTCACACTTGTTAGTTTGCACTCTAGTACCTTGATTCCCATTTTCATTATCGGTGGGTGATCTCGCATTTGTTAACGGTATACATCAATGACCGGTAATCAGACGATGGACTACTATGTTCGACCTCGACACCTCTATTCACATAGTAGGACATGTACTCGTAGAGTTTTGTGTAGAAGACTCTCCAGATTGGTGGCATCCCTTATATGCTACCTCCTTGATCGTGTCAATGTTCATGAGATTTCAGCTCTCGTGACTTGATTCCAGTATATGTCAGACATTTCCAGCCACTATGGAGATCTTGATCTGTTATATATATTCAGCCATTATGGAGATCATGGTCCTTTGTATATCTTCATCATGGAGATTCTGATCTATGTATATTGTACGTGGCGATGACCACTTATGTGATATCTTATATCATGCCTATTCATGGCCATTACACTCTTATGTATCCGGGACTGCTATATGTATTTGCAGTTATGTGCATATTTGTATTATTGTACTATGTTTATTGGGTGGCTGGTCTTCCATTTGGGATCCTTCATCACTCCACTTCTAGGATGGACTTATAATGTATTTCGGCCATCGTATGACCCCTCTGACCTCACACATTAGGGGGCATCTGTTATAGCTAATTTTACCACTCCAAGTGAATCACACTTGTATGTCATTTCCCATGTCCCTCTGCAGACTCCTTGGACCATTTTTTGTCCTTTGATGTTTCCTAGACCATCCCTAAAAACATGTGAAAAATGATACACGCGACTTTTAAACCTATAATTGCGTATATAAACGGGTTTGACCACTAAAACCGCGTACATCGGGATGTGTACAAAATCCAAATCCTTTTGGAATTTTCCTTGACATGGATCCGACTCACTTGACTCCTGGCCTTCCCTATGCCTTGAGATCACTCATATTCAACCTTTCATTACCCCTTTTAAAAGCTATATAAGGAACTCCTTGGTACATTGAAGGCATATGAGAGAATTGAGAGCAAAGAAACTATAGTCCATTGTTGCTGGAACTTATGCTTGAGTCTACATCCCTTTATCCCTTGGAGCACTTTTGTGTTCTTCCCAAGCTTGCCTTTTGTTAGTGAGCTTGCTATCGAGAGATGGAGGATTGAAGTGGTGGAGGCCCAAGTGGGGGATTCAGTTTCTCCAATTCGCAGATGTGCCGACATAGGTTGTATCTATTGTAATCTCTGATTTATATTAATAGAAATATCTTTTCCTGTCCAATAATGTGTGTTTGAATGAATATTTTATCCATGGGATTATGTCAAATGCTTATACATTATTGATTATATATGCTAGAATAGATCTAACACCATGATATATAGAATGCTTGTATTGTTTACTTGTTGTTGAGGAAGTAATCTATCAATTCAAGCTGAAGTTGGAAATCTCAATGGGGATCTACTTCAACCATCTAGAATAAGGTAAGAGGTCTGATCCTTTAGTGTTAGACATTTAATTTCTATTGCATATTGGAAAGGATTGATTTCTGGAGTCAAGTTGTGTGTTGTGGTACCCCAATTCATAGGAATTTCTCTCTGTAACATGATGTAGATTCAGTTATTTTGGATCTAGGATCAGATGTGAATATCCTAACCAAGCAGACATGGGAAAAGATCAGGAAGCCACAGCTAGTTTGGTCCCATGTACAACTTCGTTTGGAAAACCATGCCAAGGTTTCTTCAATTGGTCGAGTACCTCTTCTATCTTTCGAAGTAGACAAAATGAAAATGTATGTCAATTTTGATGTTATTGAAATAGTTGACGACACTAGCCCATACCCTGCGCTATTGGGAATCAAGTGGGAAATGGAAATTGAGCAGTCATAAATTTTAAGAAAAGAACTATGACGTTTGAGAATTGTGACAAAAGGGTCACTACCCCATTAGATCCTTGTGAAGGACAACCATATAAGGAGCCAATAAACACTACAACAAATACTAGAATTAGCATCCCATTTAGCGTCCCTTTTTAGTGTAATTGTTTTTTACATTGAGTGGTCAAAATAGATGCTAAATGGGACGCGTCATGGACAAAACTTAAAGCATCTCAAAAAACAACTTTTTTTGCTTCCTAGATAGCATCCTTTATGACGTCCAAAATAGCATCTATTTTTTTTCTTCCAGAATAGCGTCCAACTTTGCTTCCTAAACATTGTTGAGGTTTGATTCCTAAATAATGTCCTATTTTGCTTCCTAGCGAGTGTCCGCTTTTGCTTCTTAAATGATATCCATGTTAGTGCCATATTTGCATCCTTAATGGAACCATGTTAGCATCCAAATTAGCATCCAATATTGCATCCATTTTTGCTACCACTTTAGCATCCCATTTTGCACCATGTTTTACTTCTAAATATGTGTCAATTTTTGCTTCCAAATTTGCACTAATTTTTGCTTCCTTTTTTGCATCGTGTTTTGCTACCAAAATGACGCCAAATATATCTTCTATTGTTGCACCATATTTTGCTTCCTATCTAACGCCATGTTTTGCATCCAAAGTAACGTCTTATTTTGCTACCATATCAATGCCATGTTTGGCTTCATCATTAGTGCCACGTGTTGCATCATTTTTAATGTCTTGTTTCGTGTCTTATTTTGCTACCATATCAATGCCATGTTTGGCTTCATCATTAGCGCCACTTTTTGCATCCTTTTTAATGTCTAGTTTTGCATCTCTTAGTTTTTGGTCACTAATTTAGTCGTTTTTAGTAATTTTATATACGAATTTTGGTCTTTTTTTTTTACACTTATCTCTCATTGTTTGGTCACTTATCTCTTTTTTTTTGTTACTAATTTAGTTTTTTTTAACCGATATTATAATATCATTAGAGCATGGAGGAATCGAACCACCAACCTCCTGCTTGTAAGGCAGGCGCTCTTCCATTGAGCTAGCACCCTTTAAGAGTTTGGAAACCTAACTTCCAGAGTCCTCTATAATTATAAAAAGGATCAATACACAACTTTGGAAAAGGATGATATATTGTATAAGTTCACAATATATGATCAAGAATGTTATGAAATCCATAAACCTTTTCCAGAAATTGGCTTAATGGAATTGCAAAAATAACTATTCCCTAGCAACCATTATGTTTGTTTAAGGTTTGATATTTAATCATACTCCATTAAGAGACCCATGATAAGAGGACATGAAGACACGTCCTTAAATGAGAATACAATGATATTCAAGCAAAATAGTCATTGTTTAAAACATATGATCTAATCAAACAAGTACAAATTCCTCTAGAAAGCTTAACAAAGAATATGTTAAAATAAAACAAAGAAGATGTCCATGATGTTATGGTATATTCCTTTATTAAGTTCACCTACCATACTTCCATAGTATAACACACTGGCTTTCCAAAGTTGGGTGTCTTCAGTAAAATTTTCAGCTGTAATCCCTGGAAAACTTCCACTGCTTATTCTGGGAGGAACATATGTTAGCCTTTGTGGCCATTTTTCCACAGCCCCTCCAGCAATATCTCAGATATCATTGACCTATGGAAGATGGGTTATGCAAGCCTCTGAATTCTTGTACCTTATAAACCAGTCCATAAACCAATCCAAGAAAATGAGTAATCAATCTTACTGTTGTGTTTCTAACCCAACATAATAAGTAGTAACAGGAAGTAGGTCAGACTATGCAACAAAAAAGTTGTAATGAAATTAAAATAAAATATTCCCTACTATCATTTTTATTCCTCTCCTTGCATATTTTTATCACATTTACCCTAAATACCTCATGTACAAGCCACAGGTTGCAATATTTCTCATCGGCCAAGTTCAGCTTTGCCCTTGTTAACTCTAATTCAAAGTTGATTATTGTACCCTGATCTCCATGTTTGCTAGCCATATTATTGGAGGTATTAATGAAAGAGCAATTTTAGTGCAAATAACCTACAAGGAAAATACTATTGTCCATTTAGATTCCCAATGGAGTCACAACATTCTGATTTCATTTCCCGTGAAATTCTGGACACAACACTAGTCTTTTCAAAGGACGAACATTAGCTTTAGAAAGCGATAAACAAAAGAGGAATATATAAGGTTAGTTTAGGATATAAGGACTCTATACAAATGGTTGGGAATGTTAGTGAAGAGTGATGATGGAATACCATATGTAAACATAAATCCCCACTTAAAGTTACGATTATGTTGTGATTGATTCTCTCAGATACGATTCTAATGCCACGTTGTCAAAGAGAGGAAGAATGTTAATGCAAGGATTTTACTCCCTGAAGCTTTCTTCAATATTGGAAAAGAATTATCCCATGTTGTACCTTAAGAAACATAATTGGCATGTTGGGAATTTGAATGTAGAGAAAAACACAAGTTATTAAAAACATTTAAATGTTATCAGTACTTAGTTGCACCCTGTCAACATTCCACTATGGAGCATGACAAGGTGGTATTGGATACCGGCACACACCACATCCCACAAGTAATATATCCCCAAATCCAAAAATGAAATTGATATTATGTGTTTATTAGTCCAATAATTATAGTTCATTCAATTGTAACTCAGAGACTTGTTCTACTAAATTGCATTAAAGATTGTTGCATCAAAACAATCTTAATTGCATTGTGTTTATTAGTCCAATAATTATAGTTCATTCAATTGTAACTCAGAGACTTGTTCTACTAAATTGCATTAAATATTGTTGCATTAACGAAAAAATTTCTTAATGTACCTAGTGAGATGCTTTAACAGAGTTAAAAGAATAAATTCACGAATAAAATTTTTAAATTACCTTGCGAGATGCTTTAACAAAGTTACAAATTTGCAGGATTTAGCCAAAATTGGGTTGACTAGCTAAGCATAGTGCAAAAAAGCCAGAATCTAATATGGAACTTAATCTGTCAATACATGCGAAAAGGCCCTTTATTTGTGGAGGATGAATAGTTCAGAGGGATGATTTGTATGTGTCTCAGAATCTCACCAAACATTCAATTACTGAATGTCTGAAGTTAACACAACAGATATTTGATTTTTTGATAGACCAGCTGACAGATTAACTTGTTCTACATAAACTTGTTATTTCATCCACAAAACTTACTTTAATTTTGTCACTGCATTTGTTTTACCCTTCAGAATCAAGGAGAAGAGATTTAAGCCATTCGTGTCTTACCCTTCAACATCCAAGAGAAGAGATTTTCATTTAAGGCATTCACATCTTCCATCCCTTAAAACGGTAAGGAAAAGATACCTCTAGAATGAATGAATGAATTTATGATGAATTGTCATTAGGGAGAAACTCGGGAAAGAACTATATTTATGTGTTTATTATTTGCAGATATAGTCACATGCTTAAGATACTATTGATGTTCCACAAAGTACATTTTCTTCTATTTCAAAACTGTGAGAGTTCTTTGACTTCCCATACTTAAAGGTAGTATAGAATTGAATTTCAGTGTTAGAATTTCAAAATAAACTAAGACAAATGATTACAGTTACTAACACTCAATTTTATCCTTAGCTTGACATGATACATATGTTCATTTGTCAAGATAGTTATACTATGGGATGAAAGATATGGTCATTACCATGCAGACACAACTTTATATTTGAAAGAGTTAGACCAAGCTACAAAATATGTCCAATTCCCTAGCTGTGTGATCAAAGAAACCAAAGCCAGTGCCCCAGCTGTGGGATCAAAGAAACCAAAGCCTTTGGTTATGTATTTTGGGTTCAAATCAATCTAGTACTTACACTCATAGGAAAATTTCAAACCTACTTATATGGCTGCAACGGTTACAAGAATGGTCTATTAACTCAGGAAAAAATGATAGAACCATTAGACTACTAATGTATTCTGCATAAAAGAAAAGAATAAATTAAATACTACTGTGCCCTTGACAAAATTACTGATAATGCAGTCTCTATATTACAAAACCCAAACAAAACACTACACCATTAATAATGAATAGATAATATTAAAACAAATGATCTCCTACAGATAAGACTCTGCACTAAGCCATTATTGACAGGATATTCATTACTAATTGACAGGATATTCATTATTAAAAGTACAAAAGTACAATTAGCTCCAATAACCCATGGAGACTCTGCACTGTGACTCAATCCTGTCAATAATGGCTTAGTGAAATCCTGTCAATAATCATTGCTCTTGCGGCAATAAGAAAGTACACTATGCATAAGCATTTGCATGAATGTTACTGGATTATAAGCATTAGAGCATAGTGGTCAAAGGTTTCTCCAGGAAGAGGGTGTTTCCATAAATGGGTTGATGCATGCACCACTAGTTTGGATCAGTTTCAATGAGAATGTACTCATGTTGGGTTGTCCTGAGTTTAGTGTAGATTTCAATTTGTTATTTGAATTTCGGAGATATGATATGCTTGTCTTGGCCATGTATACAAATGAGTTCATTATTATTGCAGGAAGTTGCAAACAGTTTATGATGTGTTGTGAGAAGATACTAAAGAAAGTTTGGTTAAAGAGCATGCAAAAGTTGCAGAAGAACTCATGTCGGGTAGGTTTACCTTAGTGAATTATTTGTTACCATTTAAACACCAATATTTGTTCTTCAAAATTCTGCTATGATTGTCTCTTGAAAATTGACCAATACTTAATAGATTTTTGGAATTTTCAAATTTTCAGTCTGTTAACAATCACTGCTATTATACTGACTTGAATTTTCTTTTCCTCTGGGGCTGCATATGCTAGTAATAATTATACACTTATAGCCTTTTCTACAAATAGTTGTGTAAGAGATATCTAGGTTATTAACCTCCTCTTCGCCTACTATTTGTGGTCATGCTTTGAAATTGATTGAACAGTGTTTCCTGGGCGGGTTGGGAGCATACAGGAGCAGAAGCATTGGCTTCAAAACAGCAAGCTGAGTCTCTAAAGCAGCAAAATATTGCACTTGAAGACAGAGTATCCCATTTGTATGGTGCTCTCAAAGAGTGCGTGAGGAAACTTCGACATGTGAAAGAGAAGCAAGAACACAAACTTCATGAAATTTTTGTGAACAAGACTAGAGAATGGGAGAAAATCATATTTGAATTTGAGGCCAAAATAATGGCTTTAGAAAAATAGCTTCTTCAAGCAGGAGTAGAGAATACTGCAATATCCAGATCTTTGCAGGAACGTACAAAATCAGTGGGAATCGTATGAACACGATATGTCGTCCTTCAAATACAAACTTCAAATTCTCGGTAAGGAACTTGAGATTCGGAACGACGAAAAAAATATAAGTATGAAAAGTGCAGATGCAGCTAATAAGCAGCATTTAGAAGCTGTTAAAAATATTGCAAAGTTAGAAGCAAAGTGTCAAATACTTAGGATTCTAGTTCGTAAAAAGTTGCCAGGGCCTGCTGCGTTGGCTCAAATGAAGATGGAAGTTGAGACCTTGGGAAAGGAAATGGGAGAAGGAAGAAGAAGGAGGTCGCCTGCCAAAAGTCGTGGTTCTTTTTTTTCTCATTCATTTGATTCTGGATATGATTCCCAAGATCAAGGTAAAAAAGAATCTGAATATCTAGCGGAACACCTTTTGACCATGGAGGACGAAACAAAAATGCTAAAAGAGGCCTTGGAAAAGCGAAATGGAGAGCTTCAAGCTTCAAGAACATTGTGTGCCAGAATAGCAAGTAAACTTTCAATTCTTGAAAAACAACTAGAGGTTTTAAATAGTGATCATAAACAAAGAAAACCTACCCTTGAGTTGCACATCGAAGGACCAAGGACTCAAACTGCAAGTAACCCACCTAGTTTAACTTTGATGTCTAAAGATGGGAATGATGATGAGGTGAGCTGTGTGGAATCATGGGCCTCAACACTGATTTCAGAGCTATCTCAAATTAAGAAAGAAAAGGATTTAGGAAGAAGTGACAAGTCTCGGGAGTCAGAAAAAGTGGATTTGATGGATGACTTTACAGAGATGGAGAGGTGGGCTTCTCTCCCTTCACCAAAAACAGATCAGACAACTGGAAAATTGGATGTCTCAAGTGAAAAAAGCATTGTAGGAGGTGAAGATAAGACCTATTTGGAAGAGACCATTACAAAAATGGATTCATAACTTCAGTTTGCCACTCAACTATGTTTCGATCTATCTAAAAAGCTAACTTCTGTTCAAGAGGAGCTGGCTGCCTTGCAATCTAAAAATGATGCCAATGAGAATGCTTTAGCCAGTCTTCAGGCAAGGCTGGATACCATCTTTGAGGCACATGTTGAGGGTGGTGATGCACATAGGGTTTTGGAAGTTTTTAAGTGTGCTATGACACAGACATGTGGGGTTCTCACTACCTCAGACTCTTCTACTAAGCAGCTTCTCAAAGACCCTTTTCCCTCTCACGATCCTGATCATCAGCTTGCTTCTCAGTTTACATAAATATCAATGGAAGAAGAGGAATATATATCTCTCTCTGATGCTAAATTTCAAATTGATGTTACTGAGCCTAAGCTAGAAAGCCTTATCTCTCGAGTTGTTACTCTTATAGAATTTATTGCCAAAAAAGCTCAAAGTTCCTAGAAGTTCCCAGCCTCAAAAGTGCTTGACCTCAATACCAGCGTTGAGAAGTTTACAAAATATCTAAATCATCTTTTGCATGGAAAATTAGAGATCATACAGCTTCTTACCATGATATCTTCTATATTGACCTAGATTTCTTAAATTTGTGTTCCTGCTTTTGGGGATTATGATGTTCAGAATGAAGCAAATGGAGATTTCAGTATAATATGTGATATTGATAAGTCTATTTATTTTGAAAACGTGGATCTGAAACCTAGTCCATTGGAAGAGAAAATAACTTCTACTTCATTTTCATTGTATAGTAGTGATCCCAATGCTGATGGTGAGCTTAGGGTCATACAAGCATAAAAAATTGCTTTGGAGTCTGAGGTGAAGGCTGGATTGGCTAGACATGCAATTCTAGAAGAGGAGCTTACATAGTTGAAGAGAGGGAAAGATAACTTAAGAAATCAATTGGAAGAGGAGCTTACAAAGGTGCGGACAGAGAACGATAACTTAAGAAATTATGATGTTCAGAATGAAGCAAATGGAGATTTCAGTATAATATGTGATATTGATAAGTCTATTTATTTTGAAAACGTGGATCTGAAACCTAGTCCATTGGAAGAGAAAATAACTTCTACTTCATTTTCATTGTATAGTATTGATCCCAATGCTGATGGTGAGCTTAGGGTCATACAAGCATAAAAAATTGCTTTGGAGTCTGAGGTGAAGGCTGGATTGGCTAGACATGCAATTCTAGAAGAGGAGCTTACATAGTTGAAGAGAGGGAAAGATAACTTAATAAATCAATTGGAAGAGGAGCTTACAAAGGTGCGGACAGAGAACGATAACTTAAGAAATGAATTGATGGCATCCAAAGATGAGCTAAATCAAACAAAAGACAAACTTACTAAAATAGAGGACATGTTGGTAAACCTATGAGAACAACTTGCTCCTACTCAGGAGTCAAAGCTACTTGCAGAAAATCAGTTGGAAACCATGACTTCAGTCAAAACAGATTTGGAGTCTCATTTAAAGGCAACGGAAATTGAGAGGAACCAATTGTGTGAAATGGTGAAGGATTTAGAATCAGAACTTCAAGAGGTGCACAAGCGCTATGATGATGCTGAAGAAAAGTTCCAGGATCTGTAGGAACAGCTGCAAAGGTTAGTTAAAATGCTGCAAGCATGCATATGCATGGTACTCATGGTCACTGTTTGATCTGAAATTACAATCCTGAATGTGTCAAGCAATTGAACTTGTTGGACTATTAAAATATTTGTCTTATGAGAACATATCCTATATGAGATTTATGTAGTTAGTTTGAAAGCTGTAACCTAAGTCACCTAGTTCGAGTTCGTGTTCGAATTCGGAGGCCTTGAAATTCGACAAAAAATTGGCAATAAAAATTTGGCCATAAAATTCGACATAAAAATTGACACTAAGTTCTAATAATTATAAAATATGAAGATTAAAAAATAGTTACACTATTTAGCATCCCAACCAGAAACTTATATTCTTTCAGAATCACATAACATCCTTTCAGCTTGAATGTAAATATTAACATAGATTATTAAACTAAGTTGTTAAAAAAATCATGTTATATAAATAATATTAATAAACTAAAATAAACAAACATTATTTTTTTATTATAATATTTAAAAATAATAATAATAATAATAATCAATTTAGCAAAATACAAAAATTATTTTTTTAGACTCAAAATCCTTTTATGTAAGAAATATATTTACGCAATGTATCCCTATGTTTGTCGGGTTTCATCAAATATATCGCGTTGAACACCACCAGCACCGATGTGCCTGTTAGCTGTCAAGTAAACACTGCAAACTCGAGGCTGAGCACTGCTACGCCTATCCAACTGTCAAGTAAACACTGCAGATTCGAGACTCTTCCCTCTATGACTCACAGAGCAATGAATCCACACCACTTAACTTAGAGAATGGCGACAACCTCCATACTTCAGTCTTCACTCACGGAAGGATTCATGACGGAGCCTCTCTCACAAACTCGCGTAACGAGCAATGAGATAACACGAAGGTAGTTTTGGTCATTGAATAGGGTTTACCAGTGGGGAAAATTGATGAATTTCAATTAATAGTTCACCACACATAGAAAATCGACGATTTTCGAATTTCATGGTGAAAAATCGCCGAATCCGGTGACTTGGGGCTGTAACCATGTAGATTAAATCTCAAGCAATGTGTTTTGAGTGTTGAACCTTAAGGTTAATTTTACAATTATATTTTGTTATCGAAATTCAGGAAGGATGAAGAGTTGGCGAGTTCTCATTCATTGGTTCCAGATAATGATTTAAAGACAATACAGGTATGAACATTTTATGAGCCACCTAACTACTTAAATCTTCCAATTTCAGCATGGATCAGTAGCTGCTTTTCAACTACGCTGTAGTTTTTTTCATATACTAATCTTTTGTTTTAATAGAAGATGCTATTTTATTCTCTAACACTTGTTTAAGGTTTTTAAAAAAAGGGTCAATATTGCTCATGAACAGTTTATTTTTGCAGCAAAGGGAGATAGCTGCTGCTGCAGAGAAAATTGTCAAGTGTCAGCAAACAATACTTATTCTAGGGAGGCAGTTGAAAGCCCTATCTTCTCCGAAGGACTCCATAGACTGGTCATATGATATAGAAAATGGACATTCAAGCTCGGGTGCATCTCCTCTTGTAGGGAAAGATTCATTTTCCCAAAACACCAAGCATTCTAGGCATCATGCACTGGATGCATTTGATTGCTTATGTCAAAACAGTAAAGGTAATGGAATATTTGAACAATTTCCTCCCTCCAACATCCAAAGTGCCTCGAGGGCATCTGAACCTGATATATCAGGCATTGGAAATGCCAACAGAATGTCCAAACTATAGAAATCATTTCCAGAAATAATTCAAAGGTAGAAATAAAACACCCCAGCCTGTGTAATTCTGGGTTCGGGTGTTTTATTTTTGCCTTGATGCAGGGTCCCTTATACAGAAAGCTTTTACCTTAAAGATTCTAAAAGGATTTCAAAGTACAGAAAGGAGTAGTGCTCAGATTTATGTTTCTTGAGGTTCGTTAATGATCAACTAGTTGACCAAACCCCCAGTATAGGGGAGGTTCAAGATGTAGACGGAGGATCTTGTGTTTCACAGAGAACACTTGACATTTGGATTTGTAGAACCTTAAAAGTATCCGACAGAGAACTATCAATGGCAGCAGCAAGAATAGAAGACCTATGTGCACACAAAGAAGGTACAACGGTCTATACAATAGTGTTAATGGCAGCAACAACTGCACACCTTCCATTAGCAGTTTCATATAGTGGTAGTGAAAGTGCAGAGGCATTTATGAAGGAGAAAGAGACTGAGGACGCATGTATGCATGTGCCTTCCTCAATTTAGTTCTAGTCTATATAAAAACAATAACAACAATAATAATAAAATTTTAAGGTCACGGCCGATCCAAACACCAAAATGGTCTACGAGACATTGAGACCCCTTTGTTTGTGGGACAAGGGACCCCCTCCATGTAGCAATTTGACTGCAAAGTCCATAGAACATATTTAGCAGTTCAGTGTTATTTATGATTTAGCATTAGTTAGTAGTGGAATGCACAATTTTGCATGTGGAAACTTTCCAAGTATATATAGGGTTCAAATTGTTAGTTTTTGGTACCTTGGAAAGTGTATTCAAGTCCTGAGTGCACACAGCACATGTGACAAAAAAAGGTATAAGTATGAACAAAACAATTCAGCAAAGGAGCTGCTAGAACAATTATGTACTGTACCAGAAGGTAATCCAAGTACTGCAAGTCTGTACAAACTTCAAAGTACAAACACATGTAACAATCTCAATAAATCCATACAACATTAATTTTCATGCATCACAATGGTCTGTAGATGAGGATTCAAGCATTGAGGGTGCATGTATGCTCCAACAATAGATAGTAAGGGATAATTTTATCCTCATCAATTTGCAGTTTGCCTGTAGTTTTTCAATCAAGTAAAAGAGGGTGCATGCAGTTGCATGTGTTAGTTTTAGTTTATTAAGTAATTTTCTAATTGTAGTTAAGTCTAAGTTCAGTTAGGAACATACATACAAATAAGGACCCAGATCTGAATCAGGATACATGCTTGCGTGCCTCAGGTCATCTCCAGTTGAGGCACTATTGCGCATTTGTACAGATTCATTGTAGGGAGGAAGCTAGGACAAAGCCTTGACGGTGCATTGACTTGCTTCACCATCCTCAAGGTAGAAATAAAACACCCCAAAGACTGAATTAATTCAAAGCTAAGCATAAAAAATAGGATAACCCATTGTGTACTGAGTGGAACTCCTATGACACGGATCTTACAAGCTTCCCCCGCACAGCAGCATGCATCTTCTCAATGAAATCCCTCAATTGAAGACAATCAAAATGACCAAAAAGTTCTTCTAGTCCAAACAATTGCCTATTTTATTAATGATGCTGCAGTTAGTGACTGATTTCTACCAAAGTGTAGCTTGTTGTACGTACACGTTGGCCATCAGAATATCCAAATCATTTGATCACTTCAGATTGTGAAATATTTACTTGGGACTGTTAGAACCTTTCAATGATATCCATACAGAAAAAAGCCTTGGTTCAGACTTTTGATTTCACACAAATTCAAGACCTACAAACGTGAACTGATAGTATAATACTTTGTGAATGATCCTATTGGAATAAAGGGTTTTCCACCACAAGAAGCAAAGTAATGATGCATTGTGTGCATTCATAAGCATGCAAAACTATCCATCCCCTGAGGCATCTTTTAGTAGTAACAATGTTAAGAATCAAGATCACAGAAAACCATCGAAGCCAAGCAAGGCGCTGACCTTACTGGTCTAGGGTTGTAAAAGAATTTTAGATCTATCTCATTTAAACTTGTGACAAGGATTTTGTCCTTTGGTTTTATGATAAGTTTGAAATATGTGACTCAAAATTGCTCGTGAAGAGACCTAATGTGTGATTGAGGTAGAAAATATAGTTTTGAAAGTGCCTTAGGTGCTACTCTTCCATCCCAAAGTATCATAAAGACTAAGAGAAAGCTACATGAAGTAGAAGTTTCAAATAATTATAGCAAATAAACCCCTTTCAAAATTATTAGCCATGTGCAAGCTGGGTTTGATAGTGTTTTTCAATAGTAAATATAACAAGTATAACAACTAGAAGAGAGGGAAATCATGAGGGATTTTCCAAAGAAATTCTGGGAAAAATAATTAGCATATCCTCTACTTAGAATCCTGTAGTATGAACAACAACAGCTATTGGTAAGAAATACATTTTTTAGAGTGATGCACATGCTGTAGAAACTTAAAAAAACCAAATCTAGAAAATTGCAAAAGCTGACCACCAGAATATAAGGTTTGGATTCTTGTTTTGGAAAGCACCGATCAACAGTTGGAAGGGTCTTTTATTTAAAAGTGATAGAGCATCTAGCTTTGGAGGAGGATTATACACGTATGTATTCCATCCGACTCACTCTGTGGTTAGGACCCCAACCAAGCAAGCCCCTTCCCATTTCACCACAGACAGTTTTGATTTTAAGAATGGGTCCCTAAATACAACGAGGGCTAACGCCCCTTACCAGAATGAACGAAATAGCCCAGTCCTTGTGGAAGGAGTATTTACATAGTATAATTACTAACACAGTATAGTAAATGTAGAGTTTAAATGGATTTACATTCTACATTTACATTTATACAGTATTACTAACACAGTAGTTACATGGTTTAAATGGATTTAACATTTACACAGTATGATTGAAGTTTAATACTGATCCCCTTACCCTGAATTCAAAATGATTCGAGATGTGCACGATAAGCCTGTCTAGATCGAGCTTGGCATTTTCTTCTGTAGCTGGCTTAATCATACAATTGAAATCCATTGGAACTTTGTCAGAGGAGGGCGGATTCCACTGAAGCTGAGAAGAAAAAGTGACACCACTTGCAACACTGGGATTGTGAAGAAAGGGGGAATTTCCAAGGTATAATTGAGGAAGCGACTTCTTTACATAGCATGAGAAAAAATTGCCGCAGAAGCTTTTTTTTTTTGCATTGTGGGGGATAAAAGACTCCTTATTGTAGCCAACGGGAATCGAACCCTGGACCTACTGGTGGTGGTGACGAGCATTATTTTACACTTATAGCATCATCTTAACAAATCAAAATCCCCAAAAACCCTTGTCGAGAAAATAATGGGAACTGCAAAACCGGATATTGTGAGGGTTATAGGATTGTAAAGATTCAAACTTACCTTGTTGCTGATGTTGAATATTTTGTGTCACTCCACCAAATCCCTCCACCTCAGTGAGATATCTAAACTGCTTGTTGCGAGAAACTAGCCCGTTATGCATATGCTAGCTATTCGAGACAGTAGGGCATAGCTTCTTTAGCTCGCCAACTGCTAACACATGCTTATCAGTTCTAGACAAGTAAGAAGGTAAGTAAATAAGGTTATACTGTAATTTCATTTCACGCAGCGTGCCTTTTCTATAGTTACTATATTTTTTACGCTATACTCAAATGGGTATATCTACGTATATAAACAATTTGTAGTAACTCGTAATGGGATGGTACTTTTATAGGTTAGTTTAGATTTGGTTAGGTTAGATCAATTCTAGTCTCTTGGGCTTGGTGGTCCTTTAGTTCTAGGCTTTTGTTGACTGGCTCTAGCCCTTGGTGTAGGTTAGGTCTAGTACCATAGTTGTTGATGGACATGTAGTATAGTTCTAGGCTTCTGATTCTCTGAATTACAAATTCATAAACACATCTGCAATTCGTCATATTTGCAATTAGATTCCATCTTTAAGAGACATAAATATTCAAATCGAGAAGCTAAAAGACCAAAAATCACATAATTACGCAACAGTTTTTACTATAGGCATTCCAACGGCCTTGAAAACTAAAATTTATTTGTAACCTAAAAACTGAAACCCAAATTAAAAACAAAAACTCAAACTCACGCCTGGCGATCTTCATGTGTTTATTACACTCGACGGGAGATCTCACACGACACCCACCAAAGACTAGATGACCGTATGACAACTGTAGATCTCAAAAGTTTGGAAATGTGGGCGTAGTTGTGCTGCAAATTTGTACTCGACAAATTGAAAGATACGAAGTTGAATATAAACTATTTTATTGGGGTTAGTGTTTACAAATAAATAAATCCTTCAGAATGGAAAAATTGAAGGGCCACCTAACTTTATCATAAGTTTTTCGAAGTACATCTTGATATAAGCGATAAACACATTCGATACCTTTCCAAATTAAAATAGCATTATATGTACATTTGATATCCTTCAGAATGGAAAAATTGAAGGGCCACCTAACTTTATCATAATTTTTTCGAAGTACATCTTGATATAAGAGATAAACACATTCGATACCTTTCCAAATTAAAATAACATTATCAGTACATTCGATATCCTTCCAAACTAGAATAACATTGTCCAATGTATTTCTCATGAATGAAACCAATATACTTTTAGGAAGAATATGGTTATGGATCAAAACCAGGGCCTAAGCTAGAATCTTGTAATAAGTATTGAGAAAGGGAATGGACAACTAATTCATAATTACCTTTAGCTCCCTACTTTAGAGATAAATCTAATAAGTTGTCCATTTATTCCCACGACTAAAGAGCATTGGTGCAAGGATTAATGTTTCACATCCTTGATACATAAAGTAAATTAGGGCAAACATAGTCCAATGTAGCTTTCTAAAACTCAAAAGGGAATCCATTGACCCCTAAAGCATTATCATCCACAATTTCATGAAGGGCCATGGATAGCTCATCCAACGGTAGGGATAGGTCAAAGGTTTTCCTTTAATCTTTTGACATATTGTATGGCACACCATCAAATTATTTACATGTAGCCTTTTTCCTATCTATTTCCAATGCCCTAAGATTGAAATGATTCAAATCTCTCTAATGGTTGTGAATTCCAATATATGTTAAGTCCCAAATCCACTCCCAAACGTCCAACCTTTGATCCAATATTTATAAGTTTGAAACAAAATGAAAATAATGACAAATGATCAAGTTATTATTGTACTTCAAAGTTTAGAGCAATAGCACATTATTTGTATAATGATACCAAATCTAGACAAAATATTTACTATGAAAATGCTAATGTACATAGTGAGAAAATTTGCTCGTGCTTATCCATAGTGATTCAAACACCTCTCTTATGGTTACAACTACTACAGTAAATGGGTTTCCATTGGGTAGGACATGAATTGATCTTTGGAATTCCTTGTATATATGCCCCAGACTATCCCAACTAGGCAATCATTTCTGGTCTTGGATGACAAATATTGGGGTTAGCCCCAACCTAGGCATGTGTATTTCCTTGATGACCTGAGCATGGGCCTCTCAACCCCGTAAATATATGATATGGACCAATGCCTTCATATTGGACCATGGTGTCGTAAAGATATTGTTGCAATTATGACCATAATTAGGGACAACTAATAAATAGTGTAAATTTCAATCAATTTAAAAAATTTATGATGTTATAATGTACTTTTTCTGTCAACATTAAAAAACAATGTCAAATTTTTCACCTAATTATGGTAGTGATTAGAGACAGCTTGAAGATGCCTAGAGCCATTTTTTACCACTAACAAACTATTAACTAAGTGGTCATTTTTTAATAAAAGGAAGTCTTAGTTTCATTAAGTTAACTAAACATAGAATCGTAATCCCACTAGTCTTAGTTTTATAAAAGGAAGTCTTAGTTTCATTAAGTTAACTAAGTTAACTACGTTGGTGAAGGTTTTTCCAAAGTTTTATTCTTCTTTAGATCAAAACATCAAGGCTAAATGAAAGAAAAATTTCAAAGTGGGAATGCAATGACGCAAAAAAAATGCTTTTTCAATCATAATAAGATAAAATTCAATATATGATATAGAAAATTGTGGATCACGATTAATTACCACCTGCAAACAAATTAAATAACTAGTCTTTTACAGAAGAAAAAAAAATACCCAACATATAATATAATATCGAGAAAGTTTCTAATCAATAGATAATTGTTTCTTAATCAACATAGAACTAGAGTAGATCTACGATGGTTGATTTTATTATTATATTTTTTACATTAGAATAATAATCCACTTTTTTCTTTTCTTTTTTTTTACATTACAAAACTCATTTTTTTTCATTTTAATTTAAAAACATGCAAAGCAATGAAATACCTTTATTCAATTGTGTTGACTTAGCCATGGGACATGTGCAATACTTTTTATGTGAAATTCATTTCACAAGAAAACTGAGGGAAAACCACGAGCCATTTCCCTCATCCAAGGAAGGTACCCAAGGTAAATTAGCAATGCCTAAGTTTTAAGCACCTCGCCCCAAGGAAATCGAAGAGAGCCAAACCCACAACCTCCCCAAATTTGAGGGAGATATCTCACATCTATGACCAATTGAATACTAGGGACTTGAAATGTACCTTCATATGGAGGAAAACAAAAAAATACTTGCAGCACTTTAAAATAATCCTCATCTCTAGTCATTGCATGCCCTACGTAAAGGAGATCCAAAGTGTGTCTTAAAGTGAACTTGGATTGTTGACATACTAGACTTATTGATATCTCCTCTACACGATATTGCATCTACTCCTATTGCCAAAATAAATCATCTCAAAGGTGCCTCAAGTAATAATACACACATCATTAGAAAAAAAGAGTATCTTTGAAACTCACCCCCAAGAAAATACATCATCCATTCTCTACACAAGTCATTGTATATTGGTGTTATAACTTCAACTCATATATCTAAATTCCTTTATGATTAACTTAAAGTGCCAAGTAAAAGTCACTATCAAAGAGTACATAAAGACAAGCTTAGATATGCAATGTGTGTGTGTGTGATGTGTGTGTCCATGTGAATTCCCATCTTCTAGTGTTATAAGTTGGGCATTTACCTCTATGTTTTCAATCACTATTTTACTATGTAAAATAAATCTCATGGGAATCAAACATTGGTCAATAGTGTAGCGTAATGCTAGAAGATTTTATAGGGGCCATAAAACTTGAGCAACTATTTGCTTTACTCCTTGAGAGATGTCCGCTTATAAGGCCAAAGATGTAAAAACGTTTGATCCACTTATTCAAAGTAACACTATGAGCATTATTGAAATGTTTGTTATTTCATTCCATTTTAAACCAAGACCAAAATGTCCTTAATAGTACAAAGAAAGTTAGCTTTTGTGTTAAGATTGATATCCACTTCTTGTGCCTTGGATGTTCTTGGTAAAAATGAGGGTATGGATGGGGGGGTTGTCCAAAACAACCTTATAGGGTGACATTTTGGTAGCACCATGATAGGTGGTATTGTACTACCTTTCTACAAGGGGGTGGGGGGACTACTAAACCCAATGGCCATATCATTCAATCTAAAACCCAATGGATAACAATATATTTATGGTGAACACCTCACAACCTCTATTACTTCTTATTAACTCCAATATATCAAGTCCTACAGTATCCAAAAGTATTATGACATGCATCACTATCATGGGAATCGACGTTTTCATCATCGTCGTCATCATCAATGCCATATGGTACATCAACATCATCTCCTCATTATCATCATCATCGGCGGCATTAAGTACATCATCAACAAAATCATTACCATCAATGTCATTTTGGTCACTCATATGGAATTAGTGTTCTTAATCACTCACTTCCGTTACGATTCATGTCATGTAATTGTTAAGGTCATTTATATGGAGTTACAATCATTTTGATGATAATAGGGTCGTTTAGATGTCGTTGCAAACATTTAGGTGCCATTTGAATCAATTAGGATCCAAAAGTGCTACTACATGCATAATCATCGTTGAAATCCACATTGTCATCATCATTATACAATAAATCAACATCATTGTCGTCGTCGTAGTCATCATGAATGTCATCATAAATGTAATTGTGATAATAATAAGCAAGGAACTCTACTACCTCACAAGAATGGATGATATAGTCTTATACTTATCAATTCATATCCATATTATCCATCATAATTATCGCAATGCATCATCATCATGTTGTTAGTGCCAATCAGATGCCATTAGGGTGTATCAAATGTTGTTAGGGACACTCAAATTCCATTAGAGCAATTTAGGTGACATTAAGGCAATTTACCCCTCATTAGTATTAATCAAGATCTAAAAGTGCCATGGTTACGATCATTTAGGTGCCACTATGATAAATCAAGATCCAAAAGTACTATCACATGAATCATGATCATTGACATTGAAATTGATATATCTGAGGTTATGTCAGACATTTTCTGAACACAATTCCTAGCTCTAAACCTAGCGCAATTCCTAGCGTGGTTTGTTTCGGATGATGATGATGATGATGATGGTAATGACAATGGTGATGATGATGATGAAGATGACGACGATGACGACAATGATGATGATGATGATCACGACGATGAAGATGATGATGAATTCAATGATGAAGATGATGAAGATGCTGATGAGGAAGAGGGTGATGCTGATGCTGATGATGACGATATTGATGATGATGATGATGATGGTGATGACAATGATGATGATGATGATGATGATAATAAGCATGATCATGATGACAATGATGATGATGATGATGATTATGATGATTGTGATGATGGCGTCGATGATGATGATGATGAAGATGATGATGAAGATGATGATGATGATGATGATGGTGATGATGAAGATGGTGATGACAACGATGATGATGGTGGTGATGATGATGATGGTGATGATTATGATGGTGATGACAATGGTGATGGTGTTGATGATGATGAAGATGTTGATGGGGAATAGGGTGATGACGAGATGATGATGACGATGATGATGTTGATGAAGATGATGATGATGATGATGGTAATGACGATGACGATGATGATGATGAAGATCATGATCATGATCATGATCATGATCATGACGATGAAGATGATGATGATAATGAAGATGATGAAGATGTTGATGAAGAAGAGGGTGATGACGATGGTGATGTTTTCTAGGTGCAATCCCTGGCTCTATACTTGACGCTATGTTGAATTTTTTTCTTGCTAAAATTCATGGCGTAATTTTTGTCGCTAACCCTGGATTAATATATGGTGCTATGCTATTCAGGATGTGTTTTTGGAGGTTATTCTTTGCGTTATATGGGATGTTATTTTGGACGCTAATTGGGACGTTAATTGGGATGATAATTGTGATGCTAATTGGGACGCTAATTGGGGCATTAATTGGGATGCTAACTATCGTCCAAAATAGCACCAACCTTTAAAAAGGGGTGATAATTGGGATGCTAATTGGGATGCTAATTGGGACGCTAATTGGGATTCTAATTGGGATGCTAATTGGGATGCTAATTGGGACATTAATTAGGATGTTAATTAGCATCCAAAATAGCGTCAACTTTTAAAAAGGGATGTTAACTGGGATGCTAATTGGGATGCTAATTGGAATGCTAATTGGGATTCTAATGGGGATGCTAATTAGGACGTTAATTGGGACGTTAATTTGGATGATAATTAGCGTCCAAAATAGCGTCAACTTTGAAACAGGGACGCTAATCGGGATGGTGATTGGGATGCTGATTGGGATGCTGATTGGGACGCTACTTAGGACATTAATTGGGATGATAATTGTGATGCTAATTGGGACACTAATTGGGGTGTTAATTGGGGTGCTAACTATCGTCCAATATAACGCCAACTTTTAAAAAGGGGCGATAATTGGGATGCTAATTGGGATGTTGATTGGGATTTTGATTGGGATTCTAATTGGGATGATAATTGGGATGCTAATTGGGACGTTAATTGGGACGTTAATTGGGATGTTAATTAGCATCCAAAATAGTGTCAACTTTTAAAAAGGGATGTTAAATGGGATGCTAATTGGGATGCTAATTGGAACGCTAATTGGGACTCTAATGGGGATGCTAATTAGGAAGCTAATTGGGATGTTAATTTGGATGATAATTAGCGTAAAAAATAGCGTCAACTTTTAAACGAGGATGCTAATCGGGATGTTGATTGGGACGCTAATTGGGATGCTAATTAGCGTCCAAAATAGCTTCAACTTTTAAAAAGAGGCGCAAATAACGCCATTAAAAGTGCCATCCCATGGAAAAGCGTCCACTTTGTCCAAAAAATGATGAAAAATACACTAAAAGTGATAGTGGATGCTAAAAAGGAAGCTAAAAGAGACGCTAATCACAGAGTTTTGTTGTAGTGAAAAGACGAAGACATGGGAAGTTGGGATAATTCCTACAATGTTGACAAGCATTGTTAGTAAGAATTCAATCAAAAACCTCATGTTAATCATCTTTTAATCATCATAATTATGCAGATTGCAAAAATTTCTTAAATCATTTTTTCTCTTCTTCACTCAGATTACAATTTCTTTAAACTTTCTCTATATTACATGCATAAACCAATACACATCATTTAAGCATACTAGTCATTTCAATATATTAATTTTACATTAAGATTACAATAAACTTTTCATGTTCTTTGTGTCAGATGTGTTTCCCTCGCTCCCTTCACTATATTTTTATTCCATTTCAGCTTTTATTGGCCATTTTTTTTATCAATCAACACCATGCATGATGAAACACATAAACACACTAAGTAAAGAATTTCATGTAAAAATGTATCTGAGACAATCGATGTGCACAATTTAAAAATTAGCACAGGTGCGCTTTATATGTTATAATGCATCAGCGCATTTTTTTGTATAATACACATTGATAAAGGTATTTACTTTTTAAAAATTAAACAAATCAAAACAGTGCATCATTGAAATGTATATGTACTAGTGCAACATTTTTTTAAAATGTGCACTGTAAAACAAAAACGATTTTTTGAAAAAAAAATTGCAAGGACAATCTAGACAGGTTGGGTTCAAACTAAATCACATTATTGTCTTGATCCAAGAGTGACGCAAGGCCCCATATACTAATATATATCACCAAGAATTTTACAATTTAAAAATCAAATATTATTGTGAGATAGAAAGAGAAATAAAATTCACAAAAAGAAAGCAATAAGAACCTAGGGTTTGCAGTAATAAAGGTAACTCTTAAAGAAGAAGAACAAAAGGGTTTTCAGCATTAAAGGTAACTTTTATATTCTATATTTTCTACAAAAGAAAATAAAATTTATGCCCTTTTTAATTCTATTGAATGAAAACATACTTCAAATTTCTTCTCTACAAAGTTGTATGTGCCCACGATGATCCCTTACAAAATTTCTTTTCAAAGAAATTTGTCTCTGTAAACTCTTATGTGGTAAATATCTCTTGCATAAGTCACTCCCAAAAATTTTGGGAATAAAAGGTTTGGGGATTAGGGTTTTCTTTTCATTTAAATGCTCATTGTCTTAAAATTTAATTCTCACTCTTTTTTATTTCATATTTAAATCCATTGATGATAAACACGCTCATTTTTCTTTTCTTTTTTCCAATCATCATTTTGGTGTGCCACTTATACAGGATTGCACCAGTGCACTATAAACATATAAGCACAGCATATAAACAATAAGAAAAATAAAATAAAATAAAATAATTTGCAATATTTGGGTCAAAAATATGGTGCATTGAGTAAAAAATAGCACACTGATGCATATTAATGACATAATCACATCAGTGACACAACAAGACAAAAACATGGAAGTGTAAACTTTCGCGATTAAAACTTTGTGTAGGTCTGCCCCTTATGGAGGTGGTTGCATAGGTTTTAGTCAATGTGCATTTTGAAATAGTGCACTAGTGCATTTGTCTTATTAAAACACATAAGTGCACCAATATAATTGTTTGCACACCGGTAACTTAAAAAAAATAGAATGTTGCATGTTTCCAAAAAAAAGTTAAGAATGAAGACATGTATTGATTGTTATTTTTCCTCAACTACAGGAACATAAAAGCAATAAATCAAGTGACTAATTCTTCAAATTCCAATTCATTCCATATTGTTCCAAGTTCAAGTTCTTTGTTTCTGTCACCAATAAGTTCATATTTATTTATATATTGATTATCTATTTGAATTTGTGTTTTATTTTCATGTGCATTTGAATAACTATGCATTAAATTTTGTAGGGTCCTAATTCTGAATCAATTTTGGATGCACATGATAATATACCACTCCCAAAAATCTGCAACATATTATTTGGAGAAACATACCGTAGGCATATGGTAGATGAAAATGGAAGGCCACTTTAACCTGCTAGTTGTAGCATGCCATTATCATGTAATCATCCTAGATTAATGGTACTTCAACACAAACTAGATCTCTTTTGTGACACCCCATTAGTATGATGTTGTTCAAAATGTAAATGATTGAAGGTGAACCAAAGGCGTGTCACATGGTCCCATTATATTAATGACTGATTACCCAAAGTTGATGATCTAACACCCCCCCACTATAGTAATGAATTAATAGGTGAAATAGAAAATAAACGTAGGAACACTTTCATATGATCATTCTTTGAAAATTTGGAAGCCAAATCAACCATGTTTCATCCTAAATTGACCAACCTGTCTCCTTTTTCTGAGTCTACTAGGAGTTCTAGTAATCCAACATATGAAGCCAATGCTACACAAAACATCTTTACAAGGGGATCCAAAAATTTGTATGAGCTAAGAGCAAAAATATCCAAGTATTGAGAAAGGTTGGTTCAATTGTTGGAGGGTAGCGATGACTTCTCTCTTCTTATCCATCTACAAAGTAAATACCAAACCGATTACAATCGCTCTATGTATGGCACTTGGATGTCTTCCTTACATGTGCTCTATGTTGGGATTGGATTCTCCTATTGTGGTAACAATTACATGATCGCAAAGTCTAAAATAAATTATGGAAATCTTTCATTTTTTATCATTTTGCATGTGTTCACTCCTCCCAAAGAGCTAGTAGAACTTATTCCATATTGTTTTACTCTTTATAGTCGACATAATTACTTGAATAATTTTAAATACAAACATAGAATTTCCATGTACGGTATATGTGTGAATGGTTCTACTTTGGGAAACTTTCACAAGAAGAACCTATTATATATCGATGTTCATCGACGCACTCATGGGAACATTGCAAGGTTCATAAATAGTTGTAGGTGCTCATTGTTCAGTGCAAATTTTTCATTTGAGGAACACTCCAATGATAAAGAGTTATTTATGAAAAAGAAGGAATCCACATTCATTGTTGTGCATGCAATATGTAGTTTGTATCCTAGTGATGAGTTGTTAATAAAGTATAACTTCCATAGACCACCAAATGATCATCGAAAATGGATTGCATTGGGACTACCTTTAGATGTCCCCTTGGGACGTAAGGAAAACAACATTGATTAATTGTATTTTTGGATTTTTAGTGGATTTAATGCTAATGTATTGCTTAATTCCACATTTGTTTTATAAAATGGTTGATTTCATGCGTACTATTGAGAACAACAACGTTATCATTCCAAGTGAGGAAGATAATCCTATTGATGGAAACAAATAGGGATATGTACATGTTTCGTTATGGCCATGGATTTTTCTCATGGGAATCTATAATTGATGGGAATTTTATTATGCTTGCTTTTAAATTTTAAACCATGAAATCTAGTAATCCATGTAAAATGATAATTCATTTTCCCACAAAAAATTGTCCACTGAAAGTTTGAAGCTCAATCTTCTCATATGAAGTGTCTCAACTTACCAAATAATTACACCAATAGGTTTTTATATCTTAGAATTTGAGGTGTACTAGCATCTATACTTTTCCTAGATTGCATGAGGATGATACAAGTGTACTATTCAGATTGATTTTATGGAAGTCATTCAAAATTCAAAATAAACAATTATAAATGAAAAAATATATAAAAAATAATTGGTAGTTGATGCATGGGTAATTGGTAGATAATACATTGATAACTCTTAGCTAATGCATGGATAACAGACAGTTCATGGAAAACAACCTATGTAACTATAATAAGTCACATATGACTACTTTTGGCACTTGAATTATGGTTTACCTATGTTCACCAGCCACAAAATACCTAGTTAATATTTTGTATATTTTTAACATTTTATTCCAATTCATTTAAAATATTTTTTTAATAATATACATGAGTGGGTTCAAGTTATGTCAATATTTCTAGAAACAATAAAGGTTAATATTAATTTAACATATTCATGTTATATTTATATAAATTTATAGTGTTATTGATTGCAATCAATATAGTTCTGTTTTAATATTGGATTTATAAATCATTTTGGAGGATCGTTTAAAATATAATCTTTTGTTAATAAAAATACTAAGAGAATGTTTGCGCTTTGAGAGATTTGATCACTCCCATACTTAATAAGTTCAAGGTGATGATGCATTTATGCTAGTTTACAATAATAATAATATATTGTGATTATGCTAGTTTAGATGTGCATATACATGATTATTTTATTAATAATATTTTATTTATCAAGTTTTATTTCTCTATTTTTTGTTTTTAAGTGTTCAAGAGGAGATGAATGTTGCAATATCTTTCATAATGAACTATAGAATGTGCCTTTTGGCAGAATAATTTTACCTCAGCAATGAGATATATCTAGACGTATATCCATATGAAAGATATAATTTTATTTTAACTAATTATATTAATTAAAAATTATATATGTCAGCATTAAAGGATTATGAAGAAAATACAACTAATAAAGTAACTTCCTTGTTGTAGTCATAGCTGTCATAAGATCTGAACATGCAAACACCAATCCAGTCTTAACATCCTTGATGATTGAAAAAAATCATTAGCTTGGATATTTAGCCTTCACAACTTTTTGAACAAGGAGAAAATGATACTAAAACTATTGAAAATACATTTAACTTGCATTTTCCAATGGGAACACATTTTTTATGCAAATGCAATGCCAACATAAAGCAAATAATGTGTATCTTGAAAAAATGAAAGAAAACTTATGTGAAATCATGTTCCAATATAATGTGCATGTCCATCACATTACAACCAATGTATTTCAAGACACCATGCACCACACAAAACATGAAGCACTCATTAACATAGTATAAATTATGTATGTGTAACAACAAAAGTTAACATAGTGCACTCCTTCTTCCCCTTGTTTTAAATCAAAACCTACTACAGATTTTTAAGGGAGTGTTGATAGTGTGTGATCAATGGATTGAAAATGGTCTGAACTTAAAAGGACTCTTCATGGTCCTAGAATAGTACCAAATATTATTTTTACATATAACATCATTCACACCAACAAAAACTTGGTAGATTTTTACCTAGTGTTATGGGTTATCAAGGAAATCAACTATTATTTTAAGGTGGTCGTTTCTTTATATTGTAAAGAATTTGATCATAAGTTGGGAAAATATCCATCACCATCAAAACAAAATGGATCATTTTCAATTTTTTCAAAGTACTCAAGAGTATACACGAACATTAAAATTAGATGGATATAATTATATCTATGAAATGTTTGTAAAACATTGTGGGATAACCATCACTGGTAAGAGTAAGAATTTCTTATACTAATAAAACCTGAGAATAGAATATACTATTTTTTATTTATTTTTAAAATATATTTGTATGAAATATTAAACTATATGAATAATTAGACAAAAAAAAGATATTGTAGTGGCAACTTCAATCTCATTTATCTAGAATATGCCTAAACTTTTAATGTGGTAATTTTTTGTGGTGTTCAAAAACATCCTTAATAAGGGATTATTTGTTTTGTTGGAAAAATACACAAATTAGATACACCATTCTATATAGCATGGCACATGCATATGGCCTTGAATTTGTCCTCCTTGTTTTAAACTTAGACATGTAGGTTCTTCTATGTTTATATTTTTCTATACCCCTAATTCCTAGTGATGAGAACTAAAAATGAATTAGATAGTTATATGTTTTTAATGCATATAAATTTTCACTCAAATTTAGTGTTATTATGTGAAAGTAACCATTAATTTGATCTCACATTTATAGAGTTTACTTTTCTCATAAATACCTTACCATAACCATCGGAATCCAATCCAAAAAAATTGATAAGTGCAAGTAAACAAAGTTTTAGTTCTATGCTTGATTAATTTTGTGTTTTTCATTTTATGTTGTTGGATATGATATTTATCTATCATTTATTTTTGGTTGGATCCAATCTTGGGTGTTCACACATTTATTTTATGTATTCTATGTAAAATTATGAGTAATAGATGTTTATTATGTAATGGAAGCAGGTTGTATATTGAATGCATTTACTGTGTATTGAATGTAGAGAAAGATATTTTTAATGTGAATAACAATCAGTATGAGTTACCTGTCATGTTTTATAACCTTACGATATTTACATGTTGTATGTTTCTATAGAATATAATTTAAATTCTTCACTAATTTTAAATTTTCAATATGAGAGTGGAATTAGAATAATAGCATCCAATGATAACTCATAATATTTGTAACTTTACCGTGACATTGTTAGAATTTTATCATTCAAGCTAGCATTATATTAGGATATTTAACTTAGAGAATAACAAGCACAACAATCAAACATAAGAAACAATGAACTCAATGTTTTTCCTTGGGGAAACCATAAAGGAGAAACCCCGCAACTTCCTCAAAGATAGAATCAGCACCAAAATCAAAACCCCAAAAACAGTAAGATGATCTCCTGACAGTAGTAGTCTCTCTCTCTCTTGTCCTAGCAACTTCTTCTCTCTCAGTTATGCGCTACAACTGAGTGTGAGTGAATGTGTGATAAATAGAGAGGCTCACTCTCTATTTATACTAACTCCCGACTTGACAGTAACTCACTAGGGCCGATTTCTCTAGGAGATTCTAATAACCCTAGGGCCCCACAACTGCGGGGACTTTAACCCTTGATCAATAGGAGGGTTACCCACAATGACTTGACATGACTTGTTTACATTATTGAATATCCCGATAGGAACATCGAGGCATGACATGACTCAAATACATTACAGACACTTCCCAGAATAAACATCAGGGTACATACAATACATAAGATATATGGATGAATACATTCCGAAGTTACAAATATATCAACACTCCCTCTTAACTAGGAAGGTATTCTCTCGGCACAATTTTTTAGCACTGGTCTTCTTCTCGGTATCAACTAGATCATCATCGAGTTCTTGTCATCTTCATCTTCAATTCATCTTCATCTTCAAGTCATATTCATCTTCAAGTTATCTTCATCTTAAATTCATCTTCATCATCGGATCTGGTTCATCACTCAATCTGGATCATCACTGGAACATCATCACTGGATCTAGATCATCACTCGATCTGGATCATCATCACGGGTGCTATCCCATGATTCTTCTTGTCATAGGAAGTTCTACAGAGCCAGCCCTTTTTCATGCTAGTTGTAGGCCTAGCCTTCATGTAGGTCTTCTTCAGTGCTTATATCTAACACTAAGTCAGAATGGCCCACCCAGCACTTACATCTAACCATGAGAGGAACACATCCAACATCATGTCAGAAAGGCACGCCTAGAACTCACATCTGACCATGGGAGAAACACATCCAAGAACCATGTCAGAAAGGCACAGCACTTACATTCACCAGCATGATAGGACACACCTACTATCAGCTATGAAAATGCACAGCAATCACATCCACCAGCATGATAGGACACACCTACTATCATATATGGAAAGGCACGGCACTCATATCCACCAGCATGATAGGACACACCTACTATCATCTGTGGAAAGGCTCGACACTCACATCCACCAGCATGGTAGGACACACCTACTACCATATGTGGAAAGGCACATCACTTACAATCACCAGCATGGTAGGACACACCTACTACCATTTGTGAAAAGGAATAGCACTCACATCCACCAGCATGATAGGACACATCTACTATCATCTGTGGAAAGGATCGGCACTCACATCCACCAGCATGGTAGGACACACCTACTACCATCTATGGATAGGCACTGCACTTACATCTGATCATGTGGGAACCAATCCCACAGTCACATCAGAATGGCTATCATCCTCAGGCTGAGGATTCCTAGTAACTGACCAGGTGCCTCCATTCTCCCAAAGAATGGCCTTCAGCACTTATATCTGATCATGTGGGAGCACATCCCTCAATCACATCAAAATGGCCCTGCACTTAGATCTGATCATGTGAGAACACATCCCACATTCATATCAGATTGGCCCTCAGCTCTAGGCTAAGTATTCTTGGTAACTGACCAGGTGCCTCCATTCAGAGAATGGCATTCAGTGCTTATATCTGATCATGTAGGAACCAATCCTACAGTCACATCAGAATGGATCAGCACTCATATCTGACATGGAAGGAACCAATCCTCTCACCATGACAGAATGGATCATCCCTTACATCTGACCATGGAAGGAACCAATCCTCTCACAATGTCAGAATGGCTCACGGACTCATCACTTCCCCTTGGAAGGAACCTCGATCTGGAGAACACGAAGCTTCTCCCTGAAGTATTCAAACTTCACTCTGGCCAATGGCTTAGTCAACACATCAGCTATCTGTTCGTCCGTCGCAATATACTGGAGCTTCACTACTTCTCTCTGCACCATATCCCTGATATAGTGATATTTGATCTCGATATGCTTCGACTTGTCATGGAACACTGGGTTCTCCAACAACTTCACACAACTCTAGTTGTCATAATATATGCAATTAGCATCCAACTGGAGATCAAATAAATTAGACAGTAGCTTCCTCAACCATACTGCCTCACAACTAGCTGAACAAGCTATGGCATACTCTACTTCAGCTATACTCAGTGCCACGCAAGACTGTTTCCTGCTAAACCAAGAGATCACACCTGATCCCATACTAAATCAGCACCCTGAAGTGCTCTTCCTATCGATGGAACTACCTGCCCAATCTAAATCAACATAACCCTCTAGGTTAATCTTCTGATTCACCTCATACTTGAGCCCATAATAAACTATACCCCTCAGGTACCTCAGAATATGATTTGCAATCAAGTGAACATGTCTCGGATCTGTCAAGAACTGGCTTAAGGTGTTCACTGCAAAGCAAATATCTGGTCTCATATTCATCAGGTACATCAAGGACCTAATCATCTAACGATACATCATGACATCAACTGATTTATATGAAGCATCACTCAATAGCTTCAGGTTCGATGCCATAGGTGTGATCATGGCCTTGTAGTCCATCATCCCAAACCTCTTCAAGATCTCTACCGTACACTTCCCTTGTCCCAGGGAAATTCCATCTACATTCTACCACACCTCCATGCCTAGAAAATAGTGCATCATACCCAAGTCCTTCATTTCAAACTCGGCAGCAAGCTTCCTCTTCGTATCAACCCATCCATACCTGTCACAAACAGATCATCTACATACAGTAGGAGTATCACTGGGTTACCATCTTCAACCTTGTAGTAAAGGTTGGAATCTGCTTTACTCTTGGTAAAGCCCAAACTGGATAGAAATATGTCAATTATGTCGTACCATGTCCTGGGTGCCTATTTCAAACCGTACAGGGCTTTCTTCAATTTACACACATGAGTCTCCCTGTCATGTGTCTCAAAACCGAGTGGCTGCTCTACATACACTTCCTCTTCCACTACACCATTCAAGAAAGCAGTCTTGACATCCATCTGGTGTATCTTCCATTTCATCACTGCAGCCAGAGAAAGTATTGATCTGATGGAAGTGTATCTAGCTACAAGTGCAAAATTTTCTTCATAATCTATTCCTTCTTTCTGGGGAGAAGCCAGGAGCCACAAATATTGCTTTATATTTTTCTATGCTACCATCTGCAGCATGCTTGATCTTGTAGATCCATTTGGAAGTTACAACAGACTTCCCTACTGGTCTTGGGACAATATCCCAGACATCATTCTTCATGATTGATTAATACTCTTTGATCATAGCATCCTTCCATTCTTTCCTTTATGCCACTTCTTCATAGTTGTAAGGTTCTTTATCAATGAAGTCACATAATAAGGCTACATACCCGGAGCAGGACCTGGTTCTTTTTCTTTCTCTGTGATTTTCTTCTGGAGCCCCATATCTTTCTGCACCTTAGATAGCTTCTCGTACCCAAGCATGTTTCCTCTTGTGAGGATTCTTCTATAGAGGTGGATCTACATGTTCTTGAGGTTCTTCTAATTCTTGATCTTCTTCTTGAATTTCTTTGTTCATGGTTGTGTCATGAATTCTGGGTGCTTATGTTTCTTCAGGATCTTCAGCAGGTCTCTTTCTGGATTTGGTGTAAGTTGAGTCTTCATCAAATGTTACGTCCCTACTGATGTCGATATTCTTGAATCCTAGGAAGTATATTCTATAAGCCTTCGAGCTTTTAGACTATCCCACAAATATACCCTTCCTTCCTGAAGGATCTAGCTTTGTCCTCTTTTATTTCAGAATATGTATGTACATTGGACAACCAAATAGTCTAAGATGGCTAACTTCTGGTTTCTTGCTAGAGAATACTTCTTCAAGGGTATTGTTCTCAAGTACTCTGTGTGGAGTATGGTTCTGTACATATACCACAGTTCTAGCAGCTTCTGCCCATAGATGCATGGGAAGATCTTGATCATGAAGCATGGCCCTTGCGGCTTCCATTATCGTTCTATTCTTCCTTTCAGCAACCCCATTCTGTTGTGGATTATATGGAGTAGTTAACTCCCTTTTAATCCTTGAATCTTTGCATAATGCTTTGAATTCATTTGATGTGAAGTCTCCACCATTATCCGATTGAAAGGTTTTGAGGTTCTTTTCTGTATGGTTCTCAATCAAGGCTTTGAATTCCTTGAACTTGCTGAATACTTCATCTTTGTTCTTCAAGAAGTATATCCATGTCTTCCTAGAAAAATCATCAATAAAATAAACATAGTATACATACCTGCTTAATGAACTGGATGACATCGGACCACATACATCAGAGTGAATGATTTCCAAGATTCCTTTTTCCTTGCTCTCACTTCTTGGAAATTTCTTCTTAGTGTTCTTTCCTTTTGCACATCCTTTGCAGACACCGTCATGTTTTGACTAAATTTATGGAATCCCTTCAACAGCTTTACTTGCGAGTGGTAGTGCTCTGTAGTGCACATGTGCAAGCCTTCTATTCCAAATTTCATTTGGATCTACTGATTCATGGACCAAAGCTTGTTCTTGTTGGCCCTTCAATTTGTATAGACCTCCCTTTTGTTCCCCAATTACTACTGCATCATCAATAGTCTTTCCCTTTGGCCACATGAGAAATTGGCCATCTACAAATGCAACCCTCATGCCTTTTGCATCTAATGTAGATATGGAGAGGAGGTTCTTCTTTAGTCCAAGTACAAATAATACATCCTTCATCTTCATAGACTTTCCAGAGTCTAGCTTATAGGAGGATTCCCCACTACCTTTTATTGGATATTGGTAGTCATCTCCAAGTTTCACCTTGTGGGGTGATTCATGTTCTGATAGTTTCACAAAGGACTCTTTAAATCCTGTCATATGTCTGGAATCCCCACTGTCTATAAGCCAATCATTGCTTCCATGTGTAATGTTACCTATGAGAGCGGAAATCAAGACATATTCTTCATCACTTGAAGAATCATCACTTTCTTGTCTGATTCTCTTTGTGGAAGGTCCATCACCCTCCCCAACATGAGCATGATGTCTTCTCTTGTTTCCCTTCTTCTTGTGAGAGACATTTTTGTTTCTAGGACATTCTCTAGCATAGTGTCCTTTCTCATCACATGTATAACATCTGATTCTAGACAAATCTTTTCCATTGTTACTTCTATGGAATTGCTTACCTTTGGGGTGATGAGAACTTCTTTTGCTTTTATTGGAGTGTACTATGAGAGCTTGATCTTCAATTCCCATATTTTCTTCTCAAGCTTCTATTCGAGCTTCTTCTTATGATAATTCTTCCCATAGTCTGTTGAACTTGACTAACTTCTTTCTGGCATAGATCCCTTGAATAAAGGAGTCCCATGATCTAGGGAGACCATTCAAGGTGGTCATTACAATTTATGCATTCTCCACTTCTTCATACACTGCTTCAAGTTGTTCTTTTATCTAGGAGACCCTTGTGAAGTATGATTGTATGGTCTCCGCATTCTGGATCTTCACATTCTTCAACTGGTTCCTCAAAGTCATCTTCTGGTTTATGTTCTTTCCTTCAAATAGTTTGGTCTAGGCATCAAACATAGCTTTAGGTGTCTTTAGGGAGGACACCTGTGGTATGAGGTGATCCTTGATTGAATCAGCAATAATCCTCTTAGCCATGACCAACTTCTTTTTGTGTAAGGCCTTAGCCTCATCTCCCTTTGGAACGGGAACCTCCTCATTGATGTAGGAGCCCAACTCATTTTCTTCCAGGACCAGGGAGATCCTATACTTCCAGGCTCGGAAGTTATCAGCTCCCTCAATCTTTTCATCAAGCTTGGCATCATGAGACATCTTAACTGAGAACCTAAAATGGAAATACAAAATATTTAGATCTTACCAGGTTAAGATGTCTGATCTGGATCTGGAGCTGAATTTCTGTAGAGCTGGTTTAGGAGCATATTAGGGTTTGACTTTCCTGGAGTTCTGTCCAACCAAAATCTTTGATCTGGATCTCTAAACTTCGATTTTGATGAGGAGGCCAATCTAGGCCTAGCCTCACTCAAAAATTCCACTTCTGTGGAAAGCCCTAATTTCTGATAGCAGTGTCAGGTCAAAAAATGAAAATGCTCAGATTCAGATTTTGCTTCAACAGAAAGATGTGCCCTGGAGAGGAGAGTTAGTCCAACCTTGTTTTGATGAAAATATGTGGAGAGAGATCCAAAAAGTAGGAATCCCTAGTTTTTGCAACTGCACAGTGTCTTCTTCTCAGGTTAGCTCTGATGCCATATTGGATTTTTATCATTCAAGCTAGCATTATATTAGGATATTTAACTGAGAGAATAACAAGCACAGCAATCAAACATAAGAGACAATGAACACAATGTTTTTCCTCGGGGAAACCATAAAGGAGAAAACCCCACAACTTCCTCAAAGATAGAATCAGCATCAAAAGTAAAACTCCAAAAACAGTAAGATGATCTCCCGACAACAATAGTCTCTCTCTCTTGTCCTAGCAACTTCTTCTCTCTCAGTTATGTGCTACAACTAAGTGTGAGTGAATGTGTGATAAATAGATAGGCTCACTCTCTATTTATACTAATTCCCGACTTGACAATAACTCACTAGGGACAACTTCTCTAGGAGAGTCTAATAACCCTAGGGCCCCACAACTACGGGGACTTTAACCCTTGATCAATAGGAGGGTTACCCACAATGACTTGACATGACTTGTTTACATTATTGAATCTCCCGATAGGAACATCGGGGCATGACATGACTCAAATACATTGCATACACTTCCCGGAATAAACATCGGGGTACAATACATAAGATATACGGATGAATACATTCTGAAGTTACAAATACATCAACAGACATTACAATGACAACATTATTTATTCTTCAACTCATGTGTCTTTTTATATAAAGAGAACAATTTTGTTAGAGAATGATAAAGAAAGTATGACATACAAAAACATTGAAATCATTTTAAGCAAATTTGTTCCTATTATTCCACATAATATTTTGAATGAACATTAAATTCACACTTAATTAACATTACAAAATACATACATCTAAGCCATGAACCCACTAGAAAAGCTTATGATTTAAAATTTATATAAATTTTAGTACTAGTAGATGTCTTAGTTATATATTCTACTATTCTTTGTCATTTATATTTGTACCATTTTTAATATATTGACAATATAAATTAGGTGGTACTCAAACACATTAACACATACATCTACTTTATACATTTATTGAATAGGTACCTCAAGATATACATGTAAATCATTTTTTGTTGGTTTTTGAATTATTATTACTTATTATATGTTGAATAAGTCATTGTTAATTTTCCCTTATATCCCTACTCTTTATTTTTAAAGAAAATTAATTTAGTATATTAATTTCATTAAACTATTTTAAATTAAAAAAAAAAATCAATTAATTTTTTTTAAATAAATATTTTATAAATGAAACAACAATCAACAATAACATGAAAATACATAAATATACATGAACGATATCAACATCAACATGATATACAATACATTTTATAATTGAATCATAACACACAATACATTTAATAAATGAAACATCACCAACATAACATGAAAATACATAAATATACATGAACGACATGAACATGATAGTCATTAACATCAACATCAACGTCAACATCAACATCCATGAGATATGAAACAATCATTATTTATATGAACAATAATATCAAAATCATATTATATCAAATATGAAAGTAAGATATATACATGTGCTCAATAACTTCTATGAGCTAGTAGGTCCAACATCAAATCCAGAAACATCGGTACCTCCACCAGCAGATCCAGAGGCATCAGTGCCTCTGCGAGAAAAAAAATGTAGAAAAAAACATATGAATGTCTTTGTGAGGATATATACCACCACATGGATCTATCATATCTATAAAATTGATCAATGTTGTAGGAGGTGGTGGTGGGTTGACTGGGAGAAACAGATATGGCGGTTGGTGTACTTAGTGTGGACGAGAGGGTGGTCAATTGAGTTATGGAGGAGATGATGGTGGATCAACTCAATGAGAAGGAGAGGGTGTTCGAGTGATTTGTGGAGTAGGATATGGTGGTGGATCGGCTTGGTGAGGAGGAAGGACTAGTAAGTTAGTCAATGGAGGGGGAGACGATGGAGAAGATGGTGGTTGGTTGGCTTCACTAGAAGGAGGAAAATATGGAGGAGGAAGAGGACTCGGGAGTTGGTAGTGATTAGTATATTCCAAGGGAAGGAGGTAGTGGTGGTGGTTCGGATCTTCCATGAGGGGGAGGAGGTGGTGGAGAAGGAGAAGGCAGAGTACCACCACCCTCATCATTGAAATTTGAAGATTTTTCAGAAGGCCTCCACCTTTGTAGTAGGATGGAGACACCTCCAATATGACACAATATAAATGAGATCATATCACATGTGAGTATCCTTGATAACACTAAGAGGTCTAGGTCATGTAGGATTTGGTTGACCTGAGCAGGGTGCACTCTGTATTGGGACCAAAATGAAGATAATAAACTATCCACCTCTTCGCAGAATATACTATTGCTCCTACGTCACAAGCTGAGTCACTATAACTGAGGAAACTCCTCTTCCTCACCCATGCCATCATCTTGTTGGGAAGGTGTATCCCAAACATAAGTTCCAATATATGAAAATTAGTACATAACAATAACATGACAGTTTAATTAACAATTGTGAAAATTTGATTCACATCAAGATCTAGTAGCTAAGACAGTCCTCACAACTAAAGAATTTGAAAAAACATGAAGAAAACGGTGTAAAAGACCAATATTAACACATAAAAATGGTGTCAATAACTAAATTTTATTTTACAGTCCAACATGTAAACATGTCTAGAAAATGATTATATTACATTAGGAGAAAATCGTTAGCCTTTGGAGGAAAATTGGTGGCATACATGTGGTAGGCTTAGATTGGACCTCAAAACCCTCTAGGTGGACCATTGAGATCCCAAAGCACCTCAAACAGTCATGAATGTCCATGTGAATGTAGGTTAAGCATGCTTGGTCATAAATAAGGGTAGGATAGGCATGTTGGAGTGCATGGGCGAGTTAGAGTGGCTCTAGGCAACATTTAATGGTCCAAAAGAGATAAAAAAAACACTCAAATACAATGCATGGGAACCTCTGGTCAATTCAGTTCCCTATTTTAAGGAGTGAGAGAACCCCAAGAAACCAAAATGTCATTAATGAGGGTGCTCATTCTCCTGGATGATAAAAATGTGGGAGTTGGGTGTAATTAACGGTCTAAAATCCCCAATTACCTTAGGAAGTCAACATAACCAAAGTTTGGACTATGCAACATAAGTGAAAAACAAATGTAAGTATTTCCTAGGTGATATGTGACCATGGTACTAGGTGGTATGATTCTATAACACCCCCCCTTAATCCTGAATTAATGTAACCACATCAAAAGTTGAAGCCTTGGCAACTAAGGCTCAAGTCATCGCTTACAAAAATTCAGCTGTCCATATAACCAAGGTAAGAAGGAAAACCACATGGGAATAAAACCTCCCCTCTAAAATGGAATGGAGAAAAATATGAAAGTGAATACCAATCATCACTATGTGTCATCCACTCCAAGGAGTGACCTCAGAATGGTGAATGTCTTCTCTATGAAGCAATTGGTGAAGATGTCAGCAGATTGATCTGCAGATGGGAAATACTACAATGATATAACCTGCTCATGCACCAAGATCCTGATGTAGTGCATGTGAATATCAATGTATTTGGTCCTCTTTCTCTGTACTGGATCTTTGGATATCTTGATTTCACTTTGATTATCAGACCAAATGATAGTGGGTGAATCAAACGCAAAACCAAGTTCTCCAAGAATACCTTGGAACCACACACATTGTGTAGTTGCATTCACTTCTCCTCTATACTCAACCTCAGCTGATGAAAGGGATATAGTATGTTTTTTCTTACTTTACCAGCATATGGTACCATCTGTAAGCATAAATACATAACCTTAAGTGGACTTCATATCAATGGAATCTCTAACCCAATCAGAATCAATAAATCCAACTAGTTCTAATGGAGAACTAGGAACATAGTGTATCCCGAAGTGATTGGTTCCTTGCACATAATGCAAGATCCTTTTGTCGTCCTTCCAATGGATATCATGAGGCTCCCAAATATACCTTCCAACAACACCTACTACATAATCCAAATCAGGTCGAGAGTGTGTGAGATACAACATGCTCCCAACTAGTTGTATATATAACCTCTTGCCCACCAATGGAGATGAACCAAAATCACCTAGGTTTAATCCTGAAAGGAAGGGACACTTGGTTGCATTACATTCAGCCATTTTGAAATTTAATAAAAGGTCTAAAACATACTTTGATTGTCTAACCTTAATACCTACATCATATTGCTCAATCTCCAATCCAAGAAATTGTTTCAACAATCCAAGTCTAATCATTGAAAATGAATTATGCAATGACGACTTAATTGAACCTATGTCAGCAATGTAACTTCTAGTGATCAAAATATCATCAACATAAAGTACTATGATATGAATAGAGTCATCTAAATGCTGAAAAATACACATTAGTATGATATTTGGATGTCAATACTCGGATGTCAATTTGTCATTTTTCATGTTTAGGTCCAGAGCACGAAAAAGAGAAAACTAAGCTCATACTGGGTGTTCCTTTTCCATAAGTTTAGTCCCTCGGGTCTGGAAAAGTAATAAATTTATGCCTGGGAATACTCTTCTCAATTCCAAAGAAAAGAGAGTGCTCCTTTTTCATATTATTCCACATGGTCTGAAAAAGAGATAAACTACCACCAATGTGGATTCCCGTTCACATATTCTTAACGAGGCTACACAGACAAGTTTCCTCAGCAGTCAAGTCTATTTTGAGGAGTCGGGCATGGGCCTAAAGAAACTCCATACGGACGAGGAACCTTATAAACAGGGATAGCTTGCAAAAAGATGCAAAAAGAAGGTTCATTTTGTCATGAAAAACTAGTAAGAAGGCTCCCGCAAACCTATCACAATTGTGGCATGGGTACCAAAAAGACAGTAAAGTGTTCTAAACTAGGGTACCTATGAAAAGGAGGCCCTATCCACGGAGGAACAATGATGTAGACAAGGAAAAAATGGTCAAACACCATAGTCCTTGGTCAAATAGGTAATCCTTGGGTTAAGAACGGATAAGGTGTAGATGCAAAATACATATGAAGGACCAAATCCTACCCTATATGAGTGGATGATGACTTCTTAAAGACTTCGAACCTATTGCATTGGGGAAAAAGACATGGTATTAGTTCAATTATAAAAAAAAAATTCAAACTATAGACTAGAAACCCAAAAATTCGATTTTTTTTCGATATATAGTTCAAAAACTAAAATAAAAACATACCATTTGACTATTTTACCCAATTTGGCAAGTTTTCAGCTCAAACTTGAATTGCTCGGTGTGGATAAATCAGTGAACGAATTTTCAATCCGCAAGTGTCAGGTTGGTTAACTTTCCCTTCTCTTTCATTTCAACCACTCCATTTTTTATTTTTATGAAAAAAATTGATGTTTTGAGCTAGCCCTAAGAATGCTATGCAGTACACGCGGGTATGTGACTTAAATAGTCGCATACACGCGTTCTACATGCGAATAGCTCAAGATAAACCCATGTGTGACACGCGATATTCCTAAAGAACAGTCACGTAATCTACGTGACATGGATAAATTTATCATATGACCAAAATTGAAATAATTTAATGGATTCTAAGGATCAATAATGGTTAATTGGGCAGGTACAATCATGGTGTTAGAGTGGATGGAGAGAGAGCATAAAGGCATGGATCTTGATGCTCTACAAGATGGTGCAACTGTGCAAATTTTACGGCAATGTAGCTTACTAAAGTTCTTTTGTACTTCCAACATGCGGGCCAATGTTCGCTTGCTTGAGCATTTGATCAGCTATTGGGACCATGACCTTCGTGCTTTTGATCTTCAAGGGGAGATCTTGGAAGTATCCATAAAATATATGTACTTCATCATAGGGTTATTTCGTAGGGGTATGCCCTGAACCTCGAGTGCACAGGTAGGGGTGGTGACCATATGAGTGTCCAAGACTATGTTGACACCTACTGCACACCAGGTACTCAGAAAAAGGGATCATGCATCCCTATTGTCCACATCACCAACTTTCCATTATAGGTAGTGGTGAGTACTATCGTGAGAATTGCAGGATCATCTCCATTCCATCTAGCCACTCTGACATAGATGAGAGTTGTAGTGGAGTGTGTGCAAGGTACTTTTTTTACTGGTGCTTAGGTGTGATCCCAATCATGAGGAAGCTGCTCTCTAACCACAAGAGAGGACGTCGAAAAAACTTCAGATATTTTAGCATATTGGTGGCGTTCTTCTTTGAGAGAGTGCCTTCCCTCAGTCCTAAAGTGACACTACGTACAACATTTTCTCCTCACCAGCCTAAACTGGCTAGGTGGGGAGAGGTCCTCCTCCGTAGAGGTGGAGGAGGCTCGGTCTATAGTGTATATGGTGATGACTTTATGTGTGGTGGGAGCAATAGTTTCCGTACTCCAGAATGGATTTCTGCGGAGACAATGATCTCATCCTCCCGCTAGGAGGAGAATGGGGAGAGCTAGGTATTTTTCTTTTTATGTTTTTTTTATTTTTATGAATTTTAATCATAAAATTATATACATATGTATAAAAGTTTTAATCTATTTGAATGTGTTTGAAATGCAGATATTGGACTTGTACACCCCAATGGGCACCCTAGGATGTTTGTGCGGCATGTACCAGGTGGAGACTAGGGTATACTCAGGGTTCTTGAGGAAAATTTGGCCAGGCTGACCCAGGGAATTTTGACCATATGGATTGAGCAGATTCCTGTTGTCATGCAAGACTTTATAGTAGGAATTCCACCCATCTGGATATGCCTTTTGAGGACGATAGCCAGGTTCGTTCTATTTTATAGGGAGGCTGAAGACGCTACTATAGCTGATGATGCTGAGGATCGGTCCTAGATCTATAGGCATTTTTATGGATTGTGATCCAAATTTTTGTATATTTATATAGTTGTGACTGGATCTTTGGATCAAAATTCGACCTATCTATGGACATATTTTTACATATATAGATATTTTTTGCCTGGTTATGTACATGTGTCTCAAATGTATCTGTTATGTATTTTTTACAAATATGTGTTAAGTTCCAATCTAGAATATAGTTCACATATGCATCAGTTATTGTATTTCATTACGTGGAATATGATTGAATGAAATGTAATCGAAATTTCTTTCAAGTAATTTAACCTGCAAAAACTGACGTAACAAGGTAGGGTTTCGCACCTGATAATCTCCATTGAGCTGGGAAGCCATGCGTTGAGATTCAAGTCTGACCTCTAACCGGGTGATTCCACGTGACAAGGCATCCCATAACAACTCAATAACAGCCCTATATTCGGCCACATTATTAGTAGCAAGACCTAAGAAACCACCTCCAAAGGAAACTAGTTGTCATGAGGGTGAATAAATGACCCATGTGGCTGAAGCCAGGTTACAAGTATGATGACTAGCTCCATCCACAAAACCTACAAACCACTCAGCTAACATATGTAACAACCAACATATGATATAAGAGACACTAACCAGCTAACTATTGTACATAAAATACATACAAGAAAATGCACTAAGCCTAGGCGTAGTACTTCTTCAGGTAGAGCCGATTTCTAGGCTCAAGCAACTTATTTCCATCAAAATCTGTTAATTCATATGCTCCTTTGTTTAAGACCTTTGACACAATGTAGGGAACCAACCACATGGATTTGAATTTTCCTACCCCCAGGGGTTCTTTGTCTCAATCCCAGAGTAATACAAGCTCCCCTTCAGAGAAAATTCTAGGCTTAATAGCTTTATCATATTGGTTTTAAACCTTATTTTTATGAGCTTCATTTGTCGTTAACGCATCTCTGCGTTGTTCAACTAGATTTTCCAAATGTTGCAAACGTTCATCTAATTCAATGGTGTCAAGAAGTACATGAATGGTTATTTCAAGTGATGGAATTTCACACTCAACCGAAGTGACTGCTTCCACCTCGTGAACAAGCTGGAAAGGTGAAAACCCCATGGTAGTCTTAACATTACTTTGGTATGCCCAAAGTGTAGGATATAGCATAATGTGCCAATTTGATCAGGCTACATTGATAGTACGCTTGAGAATGGTCTTCAAGGTCTTATTGAATGCCTCGACTTGACCATTCACTTGCAAGTAGAAGGAAGGTGAGTGATCTTTCTTGAACCCTAGCATAGTAGCCAATTCGGTCATCATGCTATTCTAGAAGTGGTTGTCATGGTAAATGACAATCTCCTTTGGAATTCCGAAGCGAGTAATGATCTGGTTGAACACAAAGAAATCTACAGTTTCACAGTCAGCTTTGAAGGTAGGCATTGCCTCTTCCCACTTGGTGAAGTGATCGATAGCGACAATGATATATTTGTGCCCCCCAGCTAAAACTGGGTTGCACGTCACATAATCCACCCCCTACTTATTGAAGGGACCCATCGTGATGACAGGAAACAACGAAGCAGGATGTGACTGCATTTTCCTGGTGTAGATCTGACATGGATGACAGTGCTTCACAACTTCCACACAATCTTTAAAGATCGTGGGACAGAAATAACTGGCATGTAAAATTCTTGGGTCGTTGCTAACCCAGATAAATTACCCCCACATGCTCCACTAAGGGAATCATTTAGGACAAGCTTGGCCTCCTTGTGGGTGAGGCACCAACGCAAAACAGAATCTACCCTTCTACGGTACAAAGTATCCCCGATGATAAGGTAGTTTTTCACATGTAGACGCAATTTACGTTGCTCTTCCTTCGAGAAGGACGCAGGACACTTCAAAGTCTAGAGATACACAAGTATATCTCCATACCAAGGATCAAAGGTGGAAATCAAAAAGATGTACTCATCTGGGAATGAGTCTTCTTTAACCATTGCATTCTCTTCCATAGGAAACTCTACAATAAGCTCTGCAAAAACTAAGGACTTTTTAGATTTGGAAGACTGATAAGCCAAGTCAAACTCTTGGAGAATGACTATCCATTTATTTAATTTTCCCCCGATTATGTGTCGGGACAAAACATACTGAAAGGGATTGACATCTGCCACTATTGTAGTGGTCCTTGTTAGGATGTAGTGACGTAACCTCTGCACAGCATAAATAGCTGCTAAAGCTAACTTCTTGACGTGAGAGTATCGAAGCTTAGGGATAGCTAATGTACGACTTAGATAATATACAACATGCTCTTGGAGCTTGTCATCCTCCTAAACCAATACTACCCCAATGGTCGACTCTGAGATCACCAGATACAATATAAAATCCCTAGAGTAATCTGGTGGACGTAACAAGGGAGCCGACAACAAATATTTTTTCAATGCCTCGAAAGCAAGTTGTACGGTTTCGTCCCATACAAATGGAGTGTCTTGTTTCAGCAGGCACATGAAACCTTTAGTGATCTGGGAATAGTTAACGATAAAATGTCAAAGGAAATTAGATTTTCCTTGCAGTCTTTGAAGTTTCCTAATAGAACAAGGAGGAGGCATATTTACAATGGCCTCTACTTTCAAAGGATCCACCTAAATACCTTTGTTTGACACTATGAACCCGAGTAATCGTCCCGAATCGACGCAAAAACACACTTGTGGGGATTCAAGCATATTTTGTAATGTCTACATCGTTCAAAATTTAAGCAAAGGTGATCTGGATGATCAATCCTTTTGAGAGAATGAGCAGGGAGATCATCAAGGTACGGTTCAACAATGTTTTTAATATCGTGGAAGGCAAAATTCATTTGCCACTGAAAAGTAGCCCCTGCATTTTTCAAACCAAAGGGCATTTTCTTGTATGAAAGGTACCCTATGGACAAATAAAAGTCATTTTGTGTTGGTCTTCTAGCTTGATTTGAATTTGATTGTATCCAGAAAAACCATCCATAAACGAAAAAACTTCACTCCTCGCACAAGCATCAATGATTTTATCTATAAAGGGTGTGGGGTAATTGTCCTTGGGACATGCCTTGTTCAAGTCGTGTATTGTCCCTTGTTTCTTATCAACTGAAACAAGATTGGATACCCATTTCGTCAGAGCAATCGGGTAAATAAACCATGCTTTCAGCAATTTTTCCACTTCAGCCTTAACGACTGCCGCTTTACATGGATTGACAGGTTTAAGCTTTTGTTGAATAGGTTTAGTGTCAGGATAGGTTCGGATTTCATGTTCAACAATCAATGGATCAATTCCTGGCATATCCTCATATGACCAAGAAAACACGTTGTGAAACTCCTTAAATAAGGAAGTATATATAGCAATCTCCTCCGGAGAGTAGTTTGCACCGATATGCATGTTTTTGATGACATCAGGGTTTATAGAGATGTTGATAGGAATGGAAACAAAAATATTTTCCATATTCCCCTCAGCAAATATTCCCTCCTTAGGAAAAGGATTAATCGGTAAACCAATAGCTTCTGCGAGTCTCACATGGAAATCCTGGTTTTCAATTCTACTCAGCTTCCGAAATGGCTTCATCCAAGGGTAAAACCATGTCTAAGCAGTCATATGAATGTAAAGAGTTCTCTACCCATGCAAGCAGGTGAGCTTCTTTCAACTCCTATGAGACTGTATAAGGAGTCGAGATAGGATCAGCAGTGGTGTCTACAATAGCTTTATAAGCCACTTCCACTACAGATAAGGGCACTTGAGGTTCATGATGGGTAGGAAGGACCCAAGGATTAGTTATATCGACATCCATCGTGATAGACTTACCCACACTCATAGAACCTAGATAATTTATTGGGGTTGGGATATAAAATGTTCCCATTAACGATGAATACATTCCACCCCCCAAGCTCTCTATAGTCGGTTTAACCTGATCAACCAAAGGTACAGTGGACTCATTCATTTCCAAACGGCTCTTTCAAGTGAAATTGAGTTGGTCAATAGTAACCAACTTTCCTTCATGTAGAAAAACCACCACTCGAAGAACAATCGAGGAAATCACACACATGGCGTAAGTCTAGCTCCGCCCCAAAAGCAAGTTATAGTTCAAGGGAGCATCAATCACCTCAACTTCAATAGACAATGCTTTCCCTGCGAACTTAATCTCAAAAGATAGTAGGATACCATGCAGGCAGAAAGACCTCCCATCGAAAGCAGTAAGCAAGGTGTTTGACGAAACTAGTTCTAGGGAACCTAAAGCCTTCTAGCAAGAAAGAGACATAACACATGTGGAAGCACCTTCATCAACAACTGTACATCCAATGGTTTTACCACCATGAACGACATATAGCAACAAATCCACATGATACGGTAAGAGCATATTAACATCTGACAGATTGAACTTTTCCATCAAGCTCAAGGAATCCATACTGCCTAAAGCTGCTAAAAGGGCATCCCGCTGAGTAGGACAACTCTGAAAAACTTCCAATGCAGACATTGCACAAGGAGTTTGGACCAAATATTCCACCACAGAGTAGTTAGAATCAACCCTAGAGTTTGGACTATGAAATGCCTTTTTAAAGACACCTTTCGGTAATCTGGGAATTGGATCAGCAGGTTTCTCGATTGCGAGAGGGTTAGAGGTTTCACCAACAGACTTACCCATCTCCTAAGCCTACGTCTCATAGTTTTTGTTTCTCGTCTGGAGCAAGGTACTAGATTCTACCATGTTGATATAAATTTGGTCAGGGGGGGCACCAGTAGTGCCCCTAACTACATTAGAAACAAAAGTTGCATTCTGTCCTTGGGGAAATGGATCCTTTAGGACAATCAGTTGTTGGTTTTTAAGCAAATTATGAGCTTGATCAATGAGAGGAACTTGATGAGTTTAGAGATCTCCCTCACAAAAACTTACAAGGAAATTTCACCTTCTTCTTATCCTTCTTTCCCCCATCAGCATTGTTCATGGGTTTTGGATTGCTTTGATTTCCCTTACCCTTCTCCCCTTTCTTCTTTTTCCCACTGGGCTATTGATTTCCCTTCTGGGAAGATTGTGCAAAAACGTTTGCATTTTGAGGTGAGGGGGCATTGTTTGCTACCTCCTCTATAGAATTCTTCACTGACAAATCATGGATTTGATTGGCTAGTGACTCTACAGTGGGAGAATTAACTGAACCAACCACGCCATCGACATGGGGTCCAGGCTTGGGTTTCTCGACACTATGGGTAGACTACGGTGCCTCATGTATGATTTCATATAATATCCCAGACTAAGCATATATCAAATCCATCTACTGGGCCCTGAGGATGGCTTCTTCTTCAGTGGTCACCCCCGAAGTGGATACTTCCTTAGATATATAAGGCAGTAAAGATTTTAGGAACCACTCTAACAAGAACTCGAGGGGTATGGTGGATTTGATAAGCCTCGTTCATCTTCCCCACTCTTGTATATGATCCGAGATGTGCATGGATTTGTATTGCCAAAAGGTAGACAATAGGTCTGTGTCATACCCAATAGGAAGATGGAAGTGATTAAGGAACACATTTTCTAATTCCCAAAAACTATCAAATGCAGCAGAGGGAAATTTAGTATACCATTTTGTTGCGACACTAGTCAAAGTTCTTTGGATCAACCTCAACAAAATGGTTTCATTGTTTAGTGAGTTGGAAGAGCACCATAAGTGAAATGTGGTGATATGGGCACCTGGATCTTCACCAGTTTTGTCCTCAAACTTGGGAATTTCCGAGGGTAACTTCCTTGGAACAGGTGGCCACGTGGCATTATGCCTCACCGGGTCATTCATTAACTTAGACAAATCTGGAAAGTTTAAAGTTGCCAAGAATGGAAGTTTAGGCCTAACCGAAGCTTGAAAAGCATGATTTTGGGAGGTAAAAGGCCATTCCCCCTGGTTCCCAAACATAAAGGTGGGGTTTCCCCTAGCCGCTAGTTGTGAAGTATTTGGACTACTTTGAAATGGATTCCACCTGTAAGCCAGTGGATTATTTGTGTGTGGTGCAGTATAGCTAGTTTGAGCCCCTCCAGATGAAACTGGAGTCTAAAAGACAGGAGAAAGTATCCCTCCACTAAAAAGCAAAAAAGAAGAGCTCGTAAATGGGGTCAAAACCGGGGCCTAGAAACCTTGTCCAAAAGAGTTTGTGTTTCCAAAATGCATGCCTACATATGTAGGTGTAGGATTTACATAAGGAGTGGATGGGGGAATGTGACCCTCATTCCATGGGAATCCTTGGACAAATGAGGAGGATCCACTAGGACCACTCTAAGAATTATGCATGAAAGAGGGGGAATCAAAAGGTGCACTGGGAATCCCAGTGACCACCCCACTAGAAGGATCTACTACATGGGAGGAAGTCGGTGGTTGGACCACTCGACTACTTGGTGATAAAGGTGCAGTAGATGCACTTGGTCTAGGAGTACCATCCGGGGGAGGTGGCACTCCTCCAACCAAAATGGCTGAAGTGGGGGTAGAAATACCCTCTCCAAAGTTAGCCATAACTCTGCTCACAGGAACACCAATGACAGGTGAATCAAAAGGAAGAACTTGGATGATCACGGGATCGCTTAAGTCAGTAAGAGGTGGGTTAAATTTCCTTTCAAACTCATCATACTACAAGTCTTTGATCTCTACTGCAGCTGTATCAACCTGATTAGTCCTAAGTTCTGGTTCACCTGGAACTTCACTAACTCCTAGCGGTTCAAATGAACCATTAGTACCTAGTCTCTGCATTTGAGGGGGTGGTGGAGGCTCCACTGTATCAGATGGAGGAAGGTTTTGCAACCTTCTTGACCTACAGAGAGGTTGGTCCTCCACAACTAAAAATTTGACTCACAAACAGCTAAAGGCAAACTAAATACAGACAAACCACACAGCACTCACTAAAAATTTCCCAAATCCAAACATTCAAACAAGTATAAGATATGCCTTCCAGAATAAAGTTGATAGATAATTACTTGGCGTCCCTATAGATGTTCTTAGGCATAAGCGAAGGAATCACCCAACCGCCCTCACACACCTTATACCAGGGTTACCCTCCAAACTCGTCCAAGGTAGACCAGAAATAGCCTTCCAGTATACTTATGCATGATCTGTAATGTCAAAGAGACTAAAGGATACTGCAACTACAATGAGAGTTTGGGGGGACAGTCGCAAGCCTAATTCATACGCATGGGTAGGGTATAAAATATCGAAACCCTGTCAACACCTGCATCGCACGGGGCCTAAGGGTGGTATTGACAAGATCCCCAGATGCGTAAAAATCATAATCTATGCTCCAACAAGGAATCAGAGGGTTATCTCCTCAGTCCAGGTCATCACGCAGCCTCGTGCTTAACTCCTATGTGAGAGGATCTTCCCAGATGCACTCAATATAGAGGAGGATTTACCTAGTGATTGGCCAACTACGTCTGAAATCAAATACTTATGGACAGTTAAAACTCCCTAGTCCACAAGTCTAGCCTAAGCTAGTTGTTGTATGAACCTAGAAAAAAGAAACGTACTAATAATTTTTAATTATGTCGTTCTTTTTAATAGGTTATTTTTAGTCAGAGGTAGTGGTGTGAAACTTGTATGGTATTATAGACTTGATAAAAGAAAGAAAAAATGATGTAATAACTAGAAATTCAAAGCAAGACACAACTATTATGCCAACTTTTCTTTTCTTTTTGTAAAATGGAAGCTAATGAATTTAAACTAAGCATGAGAAACTTCAAGACTTTAAATTTTTTATTTTTTTCTTCAAAAATAACGAAAATCTCTCTAGATGCAACCTAATGCAAAAAGTATAAAAAAAAAATCTTTTTCTTTTCAAAAAAATTTCAAAAATTATAAATGCAAACTTCAGTCAAATTGACCAATCTAAACATATCAGTGAATGATGTAAAGTAGATCCCAAAGCAACACACTTCAACCAACAAGAAGAAATGGAACAAAACCTAACCTTGGAGGAACTAACAAACCCAAAAATTTACTAGATCCGCAAAAAGGAGAATGACAAACTCATACTACAAACAACAGTGCAAAGCATAAAGTATTCAAAGGACTTGATCACTAACCCAAAACACAAGCATTCCACCAAAAAATCCAAGAAGGAAGGACCAACAACATTCACAAAATGAATAAATTCAAATACAAAGAACCCAAAGACTTGAAAGATCAAGCAGACTATGTGATGTACAGACCTCAAACTCACAAAGCTGTGTTAGAAACAGAACCCTCACAAGCAATCAAAAGGCCAAAAGATAGGGACAAGCAATCCCTAATGAACCCAAAGAAAGCTATAGGAAACACACGACTGTCTATAAAGACAACCCGTGTATGACACGCGACTATTCAGACTGCAACCCATGTGTACAAGGTGAAACATGCGACTATCTATAAGACAACCCACATGCGCTGCTAAAAAAAAAATTCAAAGAAAAAAGTGCTAGCAAACAGGCCTTGAACATGCCAAACTAAAAATCAGAGGCAAAAAGCAGACAAATCACACCCAGAATAAAAAAGAGCAAAGACTTGCAAGGGAATCTAAAGAACGGACCCACAGCAGGCTGGACTCCCCAATGGAGTTGCCAGCTCTACTGTCCAGGAAAACACACCCTTATAAGCTAGGGTCTATAGGGTTACCAACTTACTAAGCTAAAGTTGCAGACAATCAACCATGTAGAAATTGAAATAGGAATAGGAAGAAAATGTGACAAACCTAGTTTATGATGGTTGATCCAAGCTTTTTCTACTCCTCTTCTAGTTGCTTCCACAGCTTCCAAGGCTTTCTCCAATCACCTACAAAGAACAAGTTCTTCCTGCAGATATCTTATA
>LPNX010410647.1:105772-155408 GCA_001517045.1 Pseudotsuga menziesii
TAAACAGAGAATGTTGAGATTACAACCCAACTTGTGAGACAAGTACTCCTTCTGCAAACCAAGGATGCTGAGTTCTGCTGCTCCAATATGTCTGAAGGCATACCACCAGCATAACTTTGGTATTCTAGGAATTATTGATTAGCCCCATCCCATGCCCTCTATTTATACATGGGGAAATAAAGAGGTTTCAAAGGTTAGGATGGTTGACACAGTTGAGATAGTTATGATTAGGGGCTCAACTGATCTCAACTAATCATGATTTATATTTTTAACTTCAAATTAAGGTACATGCGAGTATTGATATAGGCAAGTCGTGTATGACACGCTCCTTTCTTTAAGGAAACCCACGTGTGCAATGTACACGCGAGTTGCAATGCACATACTCACATGTGACACATGGGTTGCTATGAAAATAGTCGCATGTGCAACCCTAATGTCTGAATAAAAATATATTTAGCTGGTTAGGAGATGATGTATCAATAGTCATTCCCATCTATAGTGTTTTGGCTACTTCAATCCGGTTTGTCCTTTTGTGTCCCGACATATTGGATGTCAGTACTCAGACTGTTATACCCAAATCATGTCACCAACATGTGATGAGATCCTTAACACCTATATTTTCCTTAAATCCCAAACTTGGAGTGGAAAACATGCTCTGGATATCAATTCTACATGAAAAAACCTAGCACCATGCTTTCCCTTTAGCTGATGAGCGGTACCTTGTTCAGCACCGCCTGAGTCCTGTTATAGAAAATCAGTGCCACTACGTATGTGCTTTGCTCTTGGAGTGGTTCTTACCCTTCATCGCTCTATCATAAAGGAACAAAAGCGGTACCCTTGGTAAAAATGGAAAAAAAGAGGATCCTTGAGGCTTCTAGAACATGAACCTCGTGTCCTCCCTTATCCCTATCAATCTGGGTTGGTTGGACTAGAGATCCATCTTGGTAGGATCTTATGGCCACCTCACCCACAATTCTCTCAACTATCTCTATCCATTAAGCCCTATAAAATACAAGCTCATGTCCCATAGTTGAGAGAGAGAACTGAATGGTAATGTTATGCTATTGAATTGACTATCTAATCCAATCCATTGGAGAGCACAAGAGAGCAAGTTGGAGCTATCGGGGATGAGTTGTTTGTCTTGTGGAGGATTTTGTCAACACTAAGGAAATGGTTGTAAGCTTCTTCATTCATTTCTTAATGCAAAGCTGATTTCTGTCCCACATATTTGTTGTACTGATCTTGCATGTATATGTTACTGGATTCCTTAGTCACTAGTATGGATGTGTGAATAATGTTCTGGTAGCTTTGATGTTCTTGTTTCTTTCACATGTTCTGCAGGTACACAGGTTCATCATCAAAGCATTATTCCAGGTGTTTATGACATTCAGGGAAGGTCTTCATCCTTTGTCGTTCACTCATTTGTTCTGGATCTGAACCATTCAGACCAGAGGAACAGCTTCTATCCGTAGAAGGTGCAGTATTCCTGATAACAAATCTGGCGACTCCACTGGGGAGGAACCAATGGAAATTTCAGTTGATTTGATCTTCCTCAATCCTTAAACACTTGTTTGAATCCAGGCTCCAGTCTGTAACTCTCTTCAGTCGGATCTGCCATCTGATCTACTGAAGTTTTGGTTTGAAATCTTCAGATCTCTTCAAATCTGAGCAACCCTAACTTTCTGTGCTCTATTTTGTGGTTGATTCATCAGTTGTTATAATATTTTGACCTTTCTAACTTGATTTTTTTGCTCTCCTATGCATTCTGTGATTTTGCATAGAACCTCGTATGTGCCTTTGGCAAGAAGCGGTGCCACCGCCTAAGTCCAGTCAGCCATAAGCGGTGCCACCGCCTGAATCCAGTGAGCAAGAAGCAATTCTACCTCAAAACCACCTGTCAACAGGTTCATCTGTGTGGTTCCAAGTAAGCCCTGTTCCAGACTTTGTATTTTGATTTTTGTGTGTTTTGGCTTACTTTTTGGTGAAAATGAAGTGTTTTGGCTTACTTTTTGATGAAAATGAAGGGGCCATGAATTGTATATTCTGCAGTCGCTTTGATTTTTGTATTCTTTCTACATTCAAATAGAGTTTATATTTCTTGCATTGGATTTTGTGTTCTTTTCTTTGCTTGAAACCTCTTGCTCTTTTCTGTAGATATTAGTCGTTAAAATTGGGAAATATACATTTCATTTTCTTGTGTATGCTTTGGTTTGTTTCGGGCTTGGAATGCATGAGTGATCCATGTTGTTTTGAGTCTTTCTTTACTTGGGTGATTCTTGTTTCTTTTTTCATGCTGATTTTTGCAGTGCTTGGTAGGAAATATTGATTCTTTGTTTCCTTGTCTGTTTCAAAGAGAAGTTTTAGTTTTCTCTCTCTTTTTCTTTATTCGCAAGTTTGTTGAACGATTGTATTCTTGTTTTGTGCATGATTGTTTGAAATTCTAGATCTTACTTTCATTAAGAAGAAATATTTGTTTTCAGCGTTGTGTGCATTAGAGTTAGTTTTGTTTGGAAACGTTAGTGAAATCGTCTTTCCATCAAGTTTTTATGCATCTTTTTCAAGCATGAAAAGATAGGAAACATTTTTGGTTTATTTATGTTAGATGTTCTCTAGATCTCTTGTTTATTTTGCTTTAAAGATTGTTTGGGTACATTAATATTTTACTTTTCATTTGAAGAGATAGAATTGCATTTGCATTTGGGTGTGCATTTTGGAAAGAAAAGTAAATATCTCTCCCTCTTTTAGGTAGAATTTAATAGAAGAGGAAAACTTGCATTATCATATAGATCAGTGTGCATATTCTTTAAATTCAATTTTTCACTCCATAGTTCCACCTAAATGCACAAGATAAAATTAACGGTATTACTAGGTTAAAACTTTTAGTAATTTGAGTGATAAGTTAGTGACATGTTTGGGCGTCGTAAAACATAGAAGCTGTCATTACTTTGTCTGCACTACATCCCAGGACTCGTGCATTTCTTCCATGTACCATCGGTATATCGAACGGCCTTTCACATACCCTTGAGGTATATAGAAAGGTACTTCACGTACTTGATTGTATATCGGAAGGCCCCTTGTGAATGGTTGTGCATTAGACAGCACTACTACCGATTTGAGCTCCCATGTACCTAGCGTATATCGGGAGACCCTTTTAGGAATCCTCAAACCATCTGAGTTATCCTTTTGGCATGTCCTATGAGGTTCCTGACTCTTGTCCACTCCTTTCACATGTTTTCTTGTTGCTTTTAATTTGAGTAGTACTTGCTTGTGCGTGGTAGTTAGGGGGTTTCTAGAGAGTGTAGAGATGGCATCCCCATCTAGGACTACCACTCAAGAGTTCCCTTTCCAAGGTGTACCTTTTCCATTCCATACAAGTGAAGGCATTGGTCCTCCCTTTATTGCCACTTTAAATCTTCCTAGGTTAAATATAGGATTACCGGTATCGCTGTTTAATCCGGTAATTTCTGTTACACCTAATGTCTCAAATGTCACCTCTCCTCTGAGAGAGGATCAACCTCAACCTAATCCCTCTCCTTCTTCATCGGTTGTGGCTTCATCCCTTTCTTCTTCTTCGCTTGACCAGAGCTCTATGGTTAGTAGTCATGTGGATAAGAAGAACAAGAAAGGGAGGGGTAAGAAGAAGAAGTATAAGAAAGAGAAAAAGTAGCAACCATCTGCTCTTGATGGTGCCCATTCTAAGAGAACACTCGAAAAACCCAAGTTCCCTTGGAAGCTTTGCAAGGGGGACCACCTTCTTAAGGAGTGTCCCGGTCTCTCCCGTGTACAAGAAGAGTGGTCTAAAAAGTCCAAACCATCTGTTTCATCAACCTCTGATCTTCATGTTGATGATACTCCCTCAACCAGTGACCCATTGGTAAAAGGTCGTAAGGGTAAAGTCTTGTATCCTTGTTTGATAGGCAAGGCTATGCATCATACTTTTCTTTGTCCAAGCATGGATGAAGCTTCGCGTTGGTTGGAAAATATTACTGATCATCAACAGGTGATTCCAACAAGTGATAGTAAGTTATCCCTCGATTCCTCGCTGGTTGACCAAGTGATCAATTCAGTTTCATCTATAATTGATCCCACTCTTCCTTCAGAGAGTGAAGTGGTCGAGTCGATGTCATTTCCACCCGATCCCTCTCTTTCATCAGAGAGTTTTAAGATTGAAGTAGTCTCTTTGACCAAATATTTGTCTTGTTCTTTTCTTCCAATAGAAAATGAACTGAAACCTGCTGAAGTTTTTATGCTTCGTTCTGATTGTTCTCGACAAGAGGAAATTTTGTCTGTTTCGACAGAACCCTCTTCGAGTATTGAGGTTATTTCCTTTGATAGGAGTAACCTAACAAAGTATCGTCTTCATTTGAGTGTTCCTTTCTAGATAGTTGTGAATGTTACTACTAGGCGGATACTTCGTACTATTATTGATGAAGGGGCTTCTGTTAGTATTCTATCCTCAATTGCTTGGCAAGCTTTAGGTTCTCCTCAACTTGTGCCAACCACCGATTAGATACTAGCTTTTAATCGAAGACCTACTACACCTTTAGGGACCCTTTCTTATTTATTTATTACATTAGCAGGGAAAATTGTCTGCATTGATGTTATGGTGGTCCAAGGTCCTTTAAATTTCAATTTGCTCCTTAGACGTGATTATGTTTATGCCATGAAGGCTTTTTTTTCCACACTCTTTAGAGTTATTCATTTTCCCCATGATGGGAAGATTATGACAATTGATCAGCTTTCTTTTGTTGCACCTGACCATCACATCACTCCTAGTAATCAGACTGCCCTAAATGTGTCGCATGTTCTTGTGGTTCCTTCCTCTTCTTCTAGTTAGCTTCTTCCCATCATAGGTAAAATGGGGGACATGGCTCTAGTCTATGGACATCATAATGGAGCTAAGCCACTAGCTTTTATGTAATGGGGGAAACCTACCAACCTCTGGATATCATATTCGGTAGGAGCAGGTTCGAGAGCATAGTTTACTTTTGGTTTCAAGCTCATTAAAAAATAAAACCACTCCTCAAGCATAGTTTACCTTTTGGTTTCAAGCTTGCATAAAAATGAAACCATGCCAGTGAGCATAGTTCCCATTCTGTGTCAAGCTCGTTAAAAAATGAAATAGATCCTTATGAGCAAAGTTCCCATTCTATTTCAAGCTCGTTAAAAAATGAAATGGATCTCCTCAAGCATAGTTTACCTTTTGGTTTCAATCTTGCATAAAAATGAAATCATTCCTGAGCAAAGTTCCCATTATATGTCCAGCTCATTAAAAAATGAAATGGATCTCCTCAAGCATAGTTTACCTTCTAGTTTAAAGCTTGCATAAAAATGAAATCATTCCTGAGCATAGTTCATCTTATATTTCAAGCTCGTTAAAAAATGAAGTAGCATTCCTTAAGCATAGTTTACCTTTTGGTTTCAATCTTGCATAAAAATGAAACCATGTTCCAAGCATAGTTACCTTCTGTTTCAAGCTTGTGTAAAAATGAAACAGATCCCCTTCCCTTGAGTTGAGTCTTCCCTTTAGTGTTAGAACTTGAACCTTCTTTTCACCGGCCTGATTCTCGTTCTTCCTACCCCTTGGTGAACATTTTCACATTAGTAACCAGGTTTTTTAGATTGGGTATGGAAGAAGAATCGTCAGACAAAATGAATCTTGGGGGGCATGTCGAGCCCCTAGCAACCATGCTAGGGGTAAGCTTCGCTAGAAATCATGTTGGGGGCAAGATTCCAACCTCTGTATATCATGTTAATGCCATTTTTCAAGCATATTTTACCCATTGGTTTCGAGCTTGTGTAAAAATGAAGCCAATCTTCGAGCATTCTTTCAAATGATCTTCGAGCTCATTAAAAATAGTAAGATGGTGTTGAGCTTACTTTTCATTTTTCGCGCTCTGGTTAAAACATGAAAAGTGGTTTGAGCTTAGTTTATTACTTTTTCGTGCTCTAGATTCAAACATGAAAAAGGTTAATAGATTCCTCTTTAAGCTCTTTTCAGACTTTTAAAATGTGAAAAGATAGTAGAGTGATCTTGTCTTCTTAACACTCATTAAAGTACTTGAAGAGTCGTTCGTCTGACGGTAGGTTATCGCTTTTTCGGTTCAGATGAACTATTTACGAAAAAGGAACACTCCAGCCAATCATGACTGGAAAAGTTCTCTAAGGTATTATTTTACAATTTTTCAGACCTTGGAGACTAAATCATACGAAAAAGGACCCTTTGGAGTCTTCTTCCGTAGTCGTTCAGACTCTCTAAACATGAACGATACCAAGTTAACTTTCATTGGACTCATTAAATAAAACATTGAGAGACCCTCTTTTGGGAACGAACCCCTCCTCTCTCAGGTTCGTAAAACATATGAGTTTGGTCTTGTCTTCGGACGAGCTACAACAAGTGTTTGTTACCCTATTTGAACTCGTAAAAAAAAAAGAGGCACTCATCAATCATGATGGGGAATTAAGGGAAGGGAATCATTTTGCAAATAAATGGCAATTTGTCGTTACCTTTGAACATGGCACTTTTCTGCATATCATTTTAGTCAATTGGGTATCCAGCTGATTTCCATGACGATCCACTTTCATGATTCATGTCACTCCTTTGAGTCTTTCAAAAGAATGCATTGTCCATCATCACACTATGTGCTTGTCTAGTCTAGTCATGCTTCCAAGTCTTTTTTCATGCCGCCTCATGTTCAAAGGGAAGTTGAAAAATTTTACCTCTACAGTCAAAACAGTCTCTGTGTTAGTATTTTTGAGTCGGTGTTATGGTTACCTCATTCACATCATTCTAGAACTTTGTTCTGAGTTTCATTTCGTCGATGTGGGATTCATCATGGCCCTCCTTCGACGAGACTATTCCTGTTGAAATCAGCTCATAATCCAGGAAAATTGGAAATAGTCTTAGAAACAAATCTAGTACCTTGAGATATATATGCCTCAATGATAAATTCTCTCACTCTCAACATAGGTTCACATCATTGACCTTTGATCGATAGAATCAAGTGGGTGTTCGACATCAAAACATCTATTCACACTCAGTAGATTGTACTAGGGTACCTTGGGAATCATTGACATCAAGGGTTATCTCCCTCGCACTTGTTAACAGTTCACATCATTGGTTGGTAATCAAGTTGTTTCTACCATGTTCAACTTCAGAACATTGTAATCACATGGATAGAATCGTACTTTGTGGAAAACGAGATGAAGACCCTAGGTACTTGTTTAGCACTCATTGCTTTCCCCAGGTTGCGATGGATTTTTCTATGTCTAGCATGGATCCACATTTGTATGGTCATGGCTATGCTTAAATTTGCGTCTGTATGACACAAATCTACGTTGTATGTTTGGTAGCTATGTCCAAGTTTGATTCCTCTATCACATGGATCTACATTGTATTCTAGTAGCCATGGTTGTTTATTCCTCTCATGGATCTTCCTTCTATTGGTCTGCAGCCATGAGTTGGTTACATTTGTCTATGAGTCAAAAGTATTGATGTATTGCATATGGCTACTTGACGACACTCTCCAATCAAGCTGACTCTTACCTCAAAGTGACAACTTGTTCTCTCAAATCTCTCGCTTATCGTATCCCTCTAAGCCTCATGCTTGGGGGGGCATTCTGTTATACCCAAATCCTGTCACCAACATGTGATGAGATCCTTAACACCTATGTTTTCCTTAAATCCCAAACTTGGAGTGGAAAGCATGCTCTGGATATCAATTCTACATGAAAAAAACCTAGCACCGTGCTGTCCCTTTAGCTGATGAGTGGTACCTTGTTCAGCACCGCCTGAGTCCTGTTATAGAAAATCGGTGCCACCGCATATGTGCTTTTCTCTTGGAGTAGTTCTTACCCTTCACGGCTCTATCATAAAGGAACAAAAGCGGTACCCTTCGTAAAAAATGGAAAAAAAGAGGACTCTCAAGGCTTCTAGAACATGAGCCTCGTGTCCTCCCTTATCCCTATCAATCTGGGTTGGTTGGACTCGAGATCTCTCTTGGTAGGATATTATGGCCACCTCACCCATAATTCTCTCAAATATCCCTATCCATTGAGCCCTATAAATACAAGCTCATGTCCCATAGTTGAGAGAGAGAACTGAATGGTAATGTTATTCTATTGAATTGACTATCTAGTCCAATCCATTGGAGAGCACAAGAGAGCAAGTTGGAGCTATCGGGGATGAGGTGTTTTTCTTGTGGAGGATTTTGTCAACACTAAGGAAATGGTTGTAAGATTCTTCATTCATTTATTAATGCAAAGCTGATTTCTGTCCCACACATCTATTGTACTGATCTCGCATGTATATGTTACTTGATTCCTTAGTCACTAGTATGGATGTGTGAATAATGTTCTGGTAGCTTTGATGTTCTTGTTTATTTGACATGTTCTGCAGGTACACAGGTTCATCATCAAATCATTATTCCATGTGTTTACGACATTTAAGGAATGTCTTCATCCTTTGTCGTTCACTCATTTGTTCTGGATCTAAACCATTCAGACCAGAGGAACAGCTTATGTCCGCAGAAGGTGCAATATATTTTTTAACTTCAAATTAAGGTACACAAGAGTATTGATATAGGCAAGTCACGTATGACACGCTCCTTTCTTTAAGGAAACCTGCATTTGCAATGTACATGCGAGTTGCAAATCACATACTCGGGTGTGACACGTGGGTTGCTATGCAAATAGTCACGTGTGCAACCCTAATGTCTGAATAAAAATATATTCAACTGGTTAGGAGATGATGTATCAACAGTCATTCCCATCTATAGTGTTTTGGATACTTCAATATGGTTTTTCCTTTTGTGTCCCGATATATTGGATGTCAGTACTCGGATGGAGAAGTGCCATTTTACATTATAACAACTTGCAAGAGAAGAAAGTTGTCCATCTTGGCATACCAAGCCCTAGGGGCTTACTTGAGGCCATAGAGAGACGTATTCAACCTGCAAACAAGAGAAGGATAATGAATGAAACCTTTATTCTTATGCATATAAATCCCCTCATGAAGGTCGCCATGAATAAAATCAATATTCACATCCATATTGTGCACCTCCCATCATGTAGATGCAGCAATGGCCAAAACTAGCCCGATAGAGTCCATCTTTGCAACCGCTGCAAATGTATCTGTATAGTCCACTCCATGGAATTGAGAGGGGCCTTTGGAAACCAACCTGGCCTTATACTTCACATATGAACAATTAGCATCCATATTGGTCCTGTAATCCCACTTAGATTGCACTACTTTCCTCTTGGAAGGTAGAGGAACCAACTCCCAAGTTTTATTGTCTTGCAAAGACTTGAACTCTTCTTGCATGGTTGTTTGCCATATTGGATCATGTGATTCTTATTCATATAACTATGGATAATATCCAACCATCATAAAACACATATCTGGAAGATTCGTATCATAAGTGGAGAAAGCATTGTGAAACTGAGATCTAGTCTTCCTCGAGTCTAGTGGATCTCCAACTAGATCACCAACAGCTTGTATGGTTTTCTCAACACATTTTGGCCTTATGGGTGAGTCATGATATGCATGCATGTCACAATATTAATATTCCATACCATAATTATAAAAATCATAAAGATAAAAATAACATATATCATCATTGAGTGGAGAGTGTGAGCAATCCCCCTTTACTAATTCGACCTCTTGCATGTGATCTTCTTTGAACTTTACACTTCTCTCAATGAACATTTTTTGAGATGAGGGATAAAAGATATTGTATAAATTTGCATATTCATTATATCCAACCATTATGGACTTCTTCCTTTGATATTTCAAGGATTTTCTCTTCTCGGGAGGAATTCTATCCCAAGCCTTTGAGACAAAAACCCTAAAATGAGAAACACTTGGCTTGTGACTTCTCCAAGCCTCAAATGGAGTTTTCTATTCAAATTATTTGTGTGGAAATTTGTTTTGAAAATATGTGCAAAAATTGATGGATTTATCCCATAGCTTAGGAGACAAATACTTATCCTCCAACATGCATGTGTCCATCTCTTTCAATGCTCTATTCTTGCGCTCTGCCACACCATTTTGTTGTGGTGTGTAAGGCATTGAATGTTGCATTTGAATGCCATTATCTTCACATAGATGTTGTAGGTTATTGTAGACATATTCATTTAAATTATTAATCCTTAATACCTTGATATTCTTTCCACTCAAGTTATCAACCAAATCTTTGAAAACTTTGAAGATCTCAAACACTTCATATTTTTGCTTGAGAAAATACACCCAACAATACCTTGAGAAATAATCTATGAATGTTAAGACATACCTTGATTTTCCATAGGAGTGTGTGCAAAGAGGTCCTATAAGATATTAATGGATCAATTCAAGCACTTAGATATCCCTTCTTACCTTCCCCTTGTCATACTTGCACTCTGTATGCTTCCCAACAATGTCGCTCCCTTGCATGTGCCTATGGAAAACTTGATGATTGGAAGTCCTTAAACCATGTTTTATTTTCTCAAAGCTTGAATATATCTATAGTTTAGGTGTCCAAACCTATCATGACATAGATTTCTAGTCTCATTTTCATGTGACATGAGCGCATTCCCTGAGGAGTATGGAAGAAAGTGTGAAAACTTGTACATTCTTGACTCGTGATCTACAATACCCAATGCAACAAATTTTCCTATATAAATTTCTGAAATGTTCACATCATATTGAGTGAACGTCAATCTCTTGGATGAACCTATATGTTTCAATTGATATAGAGAGAGTAGGTTTGATGCAATATCAAGAACAACAACACATTCTTGAAGTACCCATTGTTAAGATTGATCCTGCCGATCCCTCTGGTTGGGATATCAGAGTCATCACCCATGAGGATGGATGGACCACTCTATGTATGTAGGGCCAAGAATAATTCTTGTACAAAATACATGTGCCTTGAGGAACCTAAATCTATGATTAAGGAGGAATACCCAAAATATACAGCAACTAGTACATGTCATCTATCCTTGTTTTTAGAATTCAAACCTCCCTCTTTCTTCCTTGCGCCATCTGGAAGAGGAATGTTGTTCTTCTCAAGGAGTTGCACCATCATGTCAATGGTTTTATTCATACATGCACTCTCCAACCTTTCTGACAATAAGTGCAATTTTTCTTCTCTTGCTTATTTCCTATGTCCTTTCTAGGATTTGAACACCCATTAGAAGATTTGGGCTTCTCCCTCTTCTTCTTCTCTTGCTACTTTGAATTCTTGGGATTCTTATTTCCCTTTCCTTGATTCAAAACACCAACAGCAAGGTCTTTATCCTTGGTATATTTTATGGTACACAATTGAACCAATTTATCTTGTTTAATAGTCAAAGACACCATGAAGCCTACTAAACTTGGCTTTCTCTGATTTCGAACTGTCAGCTTTCCTAAGTGGAATGTCGAAACAGGCATTGAATATTCAGACCGTAGATTCAAAATAATGGATAGAATCAAATGCTCTTCCTTATTTTTTATTCCATGCCGTTTTAGCTGAAGTACCAAGGATTTGAATTTGGTGAAGAAATCCTAGATTGTCTCAAAGTGATCAACTCATTTTCGAGTTGGTGTCCTCTCCTCTCACATATCTTCCCAAAAATTGAATCAAGCTTGATCCACACTTCATTGAGGGTTGTAAGACTATATAAATGAAATAAGACATCCCTCAAAATACTGAGACAAAGAATCTCTAATGCTTCATCCAATCTGTTGAAATACTTATACTTCTCAACAGCTAAGTTGGCCTCATTCTTTGTTCCCATGGTTACTTTGTAGAGAACTTTCAACCTCAATAGGATCACTATTGCGGCCTTCCATTGAAAAGAGTTGAATGGAGTGAAAAAACAAACATGATAGTGCTCCATTCGCTATTGCACACTAAGTGACAAAGGACACTTGAACAACCTGCAATGCAAACTCTCAAATTTACTAGAGGAGACCCCGGATAGAAATTCAAACCCTATGAACTCTCAGAATTTGAATTGAAGCTCAAAAGAGATCTAACACCATGTGAAATTCTGATTCAAAGCAATATCTAGAAGCTAAAAGAATCCTCACAACTAAAGAATCTGACAACACATGAAGAAAATAGTGTAAAAGAGCAATATTAACACATAGAGATGGTGCTAATAACTAAATACTAACTACTTGTAATTCATTAGGGGTAGCAGTGGCCTCACTAACATATCTATAAACATATGCTAGTTGAGTTCATGTTGCAATGTCAGGAGGAAAATCGAGAAATGGGGAAAATCCTCCCCTATCCTAGATAGCTTGATAATGAAATAAAATTCCTCATTTATAGGATAGAACCACAAATTAGGACCCACCCTACATTCCTATCGATATTGATCCCAAGAATGGATCAACAACCTCAATAGTTGGGAGTGGCCCCTCAACAATATAGCCTCCTCATAATACTTGAGGAGGCCAACAATCCATAAGAGTACACACATATATGGTGTAATAGGGTGAGGAAGAAAATCCCTCTCCCTCTTGTGAGCCTCCTACTCTTTACAAAATTGTACGAGTTGAGGTGTTATTGTTGCTCTTATTGATGGCCTCACCACTTGTTAGAAAGGGGTTAGAGTGTGCAAGGTGTGCTTCTACCACCGACAAGAAGGATGTCGACAAAAAGAAGACTCAACCACGACGAAAGGAGGAACCGTCAAATTAGGGAATTTGGGTTGAGTTAGTTAGTGATTGGTCAAGTGGACCATTTTGTAACAGCCTAATGAGCCTATAAATAGAGTTAGGATTGTAAGTGTAAATTATCAGATGTAAAGGGGATCATTATCCAAGTATTGAATTGAACTTCAGTTAAAACAATCTATCGGTGTATCTGTTGATTTGTCGTTTGGGAATAAATTGATCGATCTATTATGCATATTTTGGATATATGTGGAGTCATCTCTTTCGCTTTATCTTTTGGTGCAACATTAGTTGACTGAGGAATGTTCTATCTCTTATGATGTTGATTGGAAATTTAGTTGTGATTTTCTATCTCTATGTTGGAATGTGTTCTATGTTAATTCAATGAGATCTGTCATGGATCAGATGAGTGGATGAATGATGTTTTCCCATTTTGCTAGTGAATGATGTGAATTCTTGTGGTAATTAATGATTTAATATGTGTTAATGTATTCATCGATCTAAGTCTGATTTAGTATGATTGAAAATATTGATGAGTAGATATGGTTAATCGCATAGTTATAAACCTAGATTTATGGTTAATGAAATTATAAAGTAGAGAAAATGTGAAGTCCTCTTCCTACTGTGGAAACATGGTTCCTACAGCCCTCCCGTAGACATCTCAGGTAAGACTGCGCCAACCTTCCAGGTGTTCCTAGAAAGGATAAAACCTTTTGGAGCCAATGTTTAGGGAGTTTGTTTCGATATTTGTTGACAACAGTGTGAAGTGAACCCTTGTCATGAGATCTGTGTCAACAAATGGTTTTGTTGTCGGGGCGTTAGTGCGAAGAAGAAGAGGACATGTTGTGGCATCCAACGAAGCCAAAAATTCAGGATTAGTTTGATAAGAAGGCTCGGGATTTTTCCAAAGAAGAGAACCAGAACATAGGGTTGACAACAAAATACGGGTTGGGAAGATATATCTATTTTGATATTCATTATATATTCTTAGATGAATTTATAATAGTATTGTATGAATGGTTGGTGCAACTTACTTTTAAAAAGAATAACTTCCAGGGAGGCGATCCTGATCAGTGTGTTGATATTACAGCATCGGGAATCATTCTCCAGTCTTATAATATCAAGACAGTAGGCTTGTGTAGTCCTACGAATATCCTCATATGATTAAGGTGGAAAATAGGCTTGTGTAGTCCTACGAATATCCTCATATGATTCAGGTGGACAGTAGGCTTGTGTAGTCCTACAAATATCCTCATATGATTGAGGTGGACAATAGGCTTGTGTAGTCCTATGAATATCCTCATATGATTGAGGTGGAAAGTAGGCTTGTGTAGTCCTACGAATATCCTCATGTTGTGAGGTGGCATACTTTACTATGTAAAGTAGATATACTATGTGATGTATGGCTATTCATGGTCAATAGGTGCTACAAGTCTCTTGTAGGGATTAGCTACCCCTAGAGTGATTTACTTTAGCATATGACTATATGAACTGGGGAAATACATATGATCATAGGTTCGGAAACGATCTTATGAGTGTGATATGATTAATTAATTAAAACACACATGGACCATGCAAGATATTTAATATAAGCACAGAGATAGATAGAGAATTTGAATTGCAGTTATGGTAAACAAGTTCAGTTAATTAAGGGTTCAAATCCTTAATTTATGCAAATGGTTATTGGAAAGAAACATTGATGGAGATGCACTAGTTATGTTCAGTTACATTCAGTTATGTTCGGTTACATTCAGTTTTGTTCAGTTACATTCAGTTCAACTCAGTTACATTCAATTCAACTCAGTTAACTACTCAGTTAGAGTTAGTTAATTAATATAAGTGCATATCTTCATGTGGAAGATAATTATGGAGTGCCAACTTGACACCAGATCAATATGGGGTGCATGATTAAACATGGATCAGTGTTCTAAGTGTTAACAAGTTGCTGCTACATGAAACCATTCTATTTTTGTTGTAAAACCTAATTTGACTTGTTATTAAAGTGTTATGCACTTGGAAAGTTAGATACGGTGTTCCATTCGATATCCTCTCTCTGGTGTTCTCAATGAAAGAAATTTTCTATTGTGTTGTAATCATTCTCTACTACTAATCTATCATACTCAAAGATCATTTTTTGGGTTTTTTCATCCTCTGAATCAGTGGAGAGTTTTCCCGGGGTATATCATGTGTTCTATGGTTTGATTTATGTCTTTGGATTATTGATGAGATTTATATGCACTGTTATTATGGATTAAAGTTTTAAATTTCAAGTTTCTTCATATTTTGCTCAATCACTAACATGGTATCAGAGCAAGGGCGTGCAAGAGCTTAGTTTGCGCAAGCAACTAAAGCCTGCGTGATCTTGAGAAGTATTGAGCAAAGAGATTGGAGCCATGGTATCGATCTCTATCCAACTAGAAGACCAATTTGAAGATACTTCCAAATTGAAGGAAAGAGTGTGAATCATTCTTGAGGAGAATGATCTAGATGTTTACTTGACCTCAGTGAGTGAGGACTCCTTATGCTGGGTGAATTAAAGAGTAAGTCAATATGCACCATTTCCGTCACTTTTCAGGAGACAAATTTCATGGAGACATTTTGATCAATCTGTGAGGAACCAGACAAAACGGTTGAAAACTCACTTTCAAAATAAGCCGATTTATATTTTTCGTGAGAATATTTCAAAAATACGCAATTGTTTGAAAGATACGATCAGGTGTTTGAATATTAAATTCTCAGAATTCGTGTTATGGTCATTTTTCCAAAGTGGGCCAATTGATGGAACAACCCCAAGAGATGTAAGTTGGATATTATCATTATTCAATGGATCTTGTGTATAATGAGAGCCTCATAGAGTTGATATCTCATCCAAAGAAGAGGATGATCGTTGGAAGAAGTTTTTCTTTGAAAGAAGAACATTCGCTTCAGGGTGAATGGGATCCAGTTTCGCCATGCAGATATTTGCTACCTCCTGCATGCACTCAAATTTGCAAAGAGACCAAGACCGAGGGACTACAGTAATGTCCACGAGGAAGTAGAGATCAAGAGGGAGCATGCAAAACAATAAAAACATAAGTACCCAAATTTTTTTATTATATGCTATTTAGATCTATATGCTTTTGAATGTTTTCATTACAGTCATATAGAGGATGCATGATTGTTCATAATATATGAATACATATAGAGCATGCATGATTATTTTTATAAAATATGAATATAGAGGATGCATGATTGTTCATAAGATATGAATATAGAGCTTGCATGATTATTTTATAAAATATGAATGCATGATTGTTCATAAAGATATGAATGTAGAGCATGCGTCATTATTTTATAAAATATGAATATAGAGCATGCATGATTGTTTCATAAAGATATGAATATATAGTTGCATGCTTGTTTCATAAATATAGAGTTACATGATTGATTCATGAGATATGAAAGTTGTACATGATTGATGAATGTTGGGCTGCATGATTATTTAATTATCATATGCTTTTATAAAATCATATTTTGTTTTATTACAATCTGTATTCCTGGATTTGGAATTGTGTTTAGCTTATTCATTGTTGTTCCTATCTTTATTGGAATGTTATCAATCTCATGAGTCCAAATTTTGCGAGATGATATAAGACTGATATAAGAATTATGTAGGACTGATATAAGGTTGAAAACATCATTCATAAGACATGAGATTTAGGGCAGCATGATTGTTTCATAAACTGTGAACATAAGACTACATGATTGGCTAGATAGAGGGATTCATGCTTACCTCATGAGATATGAACATGGGGTTGTATATTCCTTTCATAAAATGAATTTTTGGCTGATATAGGACTGATATAGGGCTGCATATCATTACATAAGATTATAATGGGTTATGATAAATTGGTTGGTCAATATTTGTACATAACAAAGTAAATCTTTATCAATATATTGAAAGTATTTCATGTCAATAAAATTCATGAGTATGAAATGGTTCTAACCATGAGAATAATTTGTCTTGTAGGGAAAATTAATATTCCCTTACCTACAAGTAAATAAGGACATGAATGTGGAGTCATTTCAATCATTGATCCTGAAAGAGAACAATTTGCGAGGTTCCTATGTCTCTTGGGAAGTAGACAAAATAGATGGCTTAATTATATTATGATAGATGTGAATAATCTTGAAGATATTCTATCTTATTTAAATTCATATGTCAAATAAGAGCTTCATATATAGATGAGCATGAGTCTCCATGATGGAGGGCCCATATTATGATTCTCACATTTACATGGTGAGAGGGAGTTGCTAGTCTCACTAGCTCCTGAAGAACTAGTGTAAACTGATTTATGTACCTCCTCTAAAAGGATATATGCATGATGCTCATATTCAAAAGGAAGCTGAGAACTATATTCAAGAATCTTGTTATGATTCTTATGTTTAGTGGTGTGGCAGTCACCCAAAAAAAAAAAAAAAATTGGTTAAGGAAAATGTGCAGTAAAAGATCTCAAAGAGTTTTAGGTTGATGGACTACAAATCCATGGCCACACATATGAAGGTCAATATGAAATTTTATAATTCTTATTTCATATTTGGAGGATCTCAAGTCAGTTGAGATGTATTTGGTTAGTCACGAGTCCCAATATTTGTTATGTGCTTTGAAGTTTCTACATAGACATGTACAAAGCATGTGTTGTGGTACCTACTTGGTACAAGTGTATGTGAACTCATATATGTCTTGATCAGTAAAAGAGATTTTTAAAATATATGAAATATTACTAATACAGTGACCGAGGAAGATCACATATGTTGCTCTAGATAGAGCATGTTGAAAAGCAGTAAAGCTTTTCAAGGTTCTAGTCAGTTACATTTGAGACATGGTACATATCCATAGATGAGCAACATTGCCAACATTCTTATTAAACTTTTGTTTGGGACAAGCTTGGTATAGTACATAATAACTCCTCTAGTTGAAGAGGGAGTATTGATGTGTCTTCATAGGTGATAGCAGATAAAGTCCCCACCAGTTAGTCATCGTACATGACTTAGGAAGCCAAGGGATGTGATAGCTTGTGGAGAGAATCCACATGAGAAGAGACATGGTCAAATGTCTCAAAGACTATTTATAGTCTGGACTATTAGAGAACAGTTAAAACCTCTTGGAGAGGTAGTTGGGGTGCTGCAAATATAAAGAGAAGGATCACAGAGAAAGTGGTCATGACTTGAAAAACATCACAGAGAATGGAAAGCTCACAAAGAACTTCTCGAGATAACAGAAGATTCAATTAGTCAACAAATGTTGAAGAGTGAAAGAAAAGATAAGTATTTATTTATGCATGTTATTACACATTTGTTGTATAATGTTCTGTGTGATGGATTTAAAAATACATGGTTTCTAGTTTAGAGAACTTTATTCTGGATTGGATCCAGATGATGTTACTTTGTGTAAGTAGCCGGTTGGTCTTTCAGCAGACCTCTTGTATTTTATGCTTACTACTAAGCATATGTTTGAGTACCTTTGAGGTACATTAGAATAGGCTCTTTATTGTATTTGATACATGGAAGACCTATTATTTGATTGTGCTATCCAGCTATTGTTTTAGCATGAGATAAGCAATGTAATTTGAGGCTAGTACTACAAAAGCTAAGTGTATTGAGGTTAGTACTACAGAAGCAAGATGTATGTATGAGAGTACTAGAAAAAAAAAATGTGTTTTGTGGATAGTACTACATACTGAGGAGTAGTGTAGTTTGGGATGCTACCTACTAGGGTGAAAGACTTGAGCCTATAGTCATCATGTGTTAATAGTCAAGCTTTCTCGAAACCCTATATGTGTTTTACGATAAAACACATTCGAGATGAAGTTTTACTTCATTGAAGTCATGGTCATGAGTTCCAGTACATAGGTACTGATGAGCAGATTGAAAATTTGTGACAAGCCTCTATTTGTGACGAAGTTTACACACTTCCGAGATGAGCTTGGTATGGTAGAGAATGTCTCCCTCACTGAGAGGGAGTGTTGAGATTACAGCATCGGGAGTCATTCTCCAGTCTTGTAATATCAAGACATTAGGCTTATGTAGTCATGGTCAACAGGTGCTACAAGTCTCCTTTAGGGATTAGCTACCCCTAGAGTGATTTACTTTAGCATATGACTATATGACCTGAGGAAATACATATGATCATAGGTTCAGAAATGATCTTATGAGTATGATATGATTAATTAATGAAAACACACATGGACCATGCAAGATATTTAATATAAGTACAGAGATAGAGAGAGAATTTGAATTGCAGTTATGGTAAACAAGTTCAGTTAATTAAGGTTCAAATCCTTAATTTATGCAAATGGTTATTGGAAATAAAAACTGATGGAGATGCACTAGTTCTGTTCAGTTGCATTCGGTTCAACTTAGTTACATTCAGTTCAACTCAGTTAGAGTTAGTTAATTAATGGAAGGCGCATATCTTCATGTGGAAGATAATTATGGAGTGTTAGCTTGACACCAGATCAATATGGGGTGCATGATTAAAGATGGATTAGTGTTATAAGTGTTAACAAGTTGCTGCTACATGCAACCATTCTATTTTTGTTGTAAAACCTAATTTGACTTGTTATTAAAGTGTCATGTACTTGGAAAGTTAAATATGGTGTTCCATTCGATCTCCTCTCTCTGGTGCTCTCGATGAAAACAATCTGCTATTGTGTTGTAATCATTCTCTGCTACTAATCTATCATACTCAAAGATCATTTGCTAGGTTTTTTCATCCTTCGAACCTGTGGAGGGTTTTCCCAGGGTATATCATGTGTTCTATGGTTTGGTTTATGTCTTTGGATTATTGATGAGATTTATATGCACTGTTATTATGGATTAAAGTTTTAAAGTTCAAGTTTCTTCATATTTTGTTCAATCACTAACACGGTGGACTCTAGGACTAATCTAACAACTACGGAAGGTAATAAACAAAGCTTCATGGGTCGTCGAGGTGTTGATAGACAACATTTTGGAAGGATATATTAGCGATTTCATTGTCAACACAGTCAAATATTATAGCAAAGTCGAGAGGGAATTTTTTAAGGGACCAAGGTGGAGATTCCTAATATCACTATAGTTGTGGATCAAGATGCTCATTTGTGAAAAGGGAATACTAAAGATGAATTTCGATGAGTAAATCCCCGGTGTGTAGAGGCTGTAATTACTGTGACGGTGAGGGTTGTATGGAATGATACAGGGTAGATGGATGGGAGTCATGACAAGACTATGAGGGAAGCAGCAGAAGAGTGTGGTCGCTTGTGAAGTGGGGCGAGGTACAAACAAGAAAAGAGGAGGAGGACTGATGAGATTCCTAGTGTGACCGGAACGAAAAACTGTGAGAATGGACCACAAGGGACTAAGTGACCGTACAACGATGAAGGAAATGAACAGGCTACACCTGAACCTAAAGAAAGTTCAACCCAAAGATACAACATATCTACAAATATGTGCACTTTGCCAAAATTAGGAGGAAGAAACACGAGTTCTTATCAAGGTTTTCCTGCATGTCAGCACAGTGGTAATAGTAGAGGATCGAAAAGCACTGGGAGGAGACCCAAAATGGAGGGTGACGACCTAAAGCTACCCTTGTTTCAAGGTAATGGGATTGAGGATCCCAAACAGTATTGATTCTTATGTGAAGTGGTATCGATAGTAAAACAAGTACAAGAAGAAGATATAAAGAAAGTACAATTGGTGATAATATTTTGGGGCTGCGTGCTAGACTGGTATATGAGATTTGTACAAGTACCAACATGGCATCCCCAGAAGACCCTAGCACAAATCAGGATGAAACTGATCAAGGAATTCAAGAAACCAAAATCAGAATCACAGTATATTACCCAGTTGAAGGAAATAAAGCAATTCCCCAACGAGTTGGTATGGGACTTCAATCAATTATTCAAAACTTTAATGGCCAAGGTTAGCTTTGGTATGAGTGATTTGAAACATAAATAATGGTTCATAGAATCCTTGGTACCCCTTTTTCGTGTGCCACTTATGCAATAGAAGATCGCATCTCAAGCCGAAGCCCTAGAAATTGCAATGAAGCTGGAAGATTCACATGTCTGCGAATCAGGGATTGGCATGAGCCATATCCAGTCGCAATTGGAAAACCTTAATATCCAATTGCAGGATATTAATAAGGGGAAATACGTCTGTGAATAAGTACGGTGCAGTCGATGTCGATCTGAAGAACATCATAAGGATTAGTGCCCAAACTTCCATGAATATTTACAGTATGGGACTCCAAACCCACTAAGCCAAGAAGGATTTCCATGGTGCTTAATTTGTCAAACAAAAAGATATCGATCAGAAGAATGCGTGTACTTATAGAAGATTGTGTAGAAACCAGCTAGTATTTTCTGTAACTTTTGTCGATCGGTTGTTCATGAATAAAAGGACTGTAGAGCTTATGATTTGGTCCAAGAAAGAATGATGGATGCGTATTTTATAAAGGGGGAGGAGCAACGACCAGCGGAAAAACTTCCACAGCAACCGCAATACACTCAACCATATATAATCAGACGCAACCACAGTATACTCAATAGAAACTGCAATATACTCAACAATAACCACATTATACTCAGCCATAGTATAATCAAAAGCAACCTTAGCATAACCCACCACAACAACAATTTTATCAACCACAGTATAACTAGTCATCGTACTAGCAGCAAGGAGGATTCTGAGGAGGATTTCATGAAGGATGTAATGGAGGCTTTGGTCATGGAGGAATTATGGGTTGTGGTCGTGGACCAATTACATGCTATAATTGCGGAGCACTGGGACATTATCAGCAAGACTGTCCAAATCCAGTAGCCCAATGTACTTACTATAGTGCAACAGACTACACTATCGAGGAATGTCCACGGTTAATTGTGAAATGGAAAGCTAAGAACCCGCCCCAACCGCAATTGAACCAGAATACAAACCAGACTCTGAATCATAATAAAAATCCAAGACCAACTGTAGGGAAGATATCAACGGAGATAAGGATTCAACTAGTACATGTTAGTGTGTATTTGGTCGCAAAATAATGACATTTTATTCATCTTTCATATACCATTTGTCACCTTTTTCCTATTTTATCCTTCTATAAAACCATTCCTTATGCCATTTTCATAAATAAATATGGTTTACCTTGTTATTTTCCAATTTGTTTATTTTTAAGTATTTTAAGAGAATTTATGATTAAATATTAAGAAAATTAACATATTTGCATTATATCTCAAAGTTGGATGAGTTTGACGATGATTACAGGAATATTTGAAGATTTTAACATGGTCAAAAGTCACCATCTAGCCTCAAATTCGAATTTCATATTCAAGCTTTGAAGATTTGAAGGAGATTTGAAGATAGTTACTCAAGCATATTCACAGGAGAAAAATCATGGAGATATGTATAGAATATCTTATCCAAGATTTGTTAGAGAATTTGAAGGGATAATTGGTTGTACCTAGTTGATAGAAAAGTGGATCTACATTTATTAGTGGCTTATCATCTTTTCAAAGAAACGCATGTATAAATAAGAGTGCTCTCTCTTCATTTGAGTAGTGGAGGCATCTCTCTAGAAATAAATAAATAGAGAAACATTTTGTATTTTTGAGAGTTAGTCATGGACTTGATACTTTTGTAATGGAGTTGATGTTTTAGAATTAAATTTGGATTTCTTCATAATATATTTGTCATTTTGAGTTGATAATGTATATTTCATGTGAGCTCACATGTATTTTCCATTTGTATTTTGTTACATGCTTTCATAGATTAGTTTGTTCATCTTCTTGTTTTCTTAATTAAGTTTACTTTTAATATGATTTCATGTGCCTTCGTAAACAGGTTTACTTTCATGCTTTATTGAATTTACTTTATGCCATTTTTGTTATTTCCTAGATTTGGATTCAACGACAGTAGTATAATTGTTTCTTTTCAAGCATTAGCATAAGTTAGATGTACTCCAATCCTACATATATTTTTCTTACACCTCTAAGTTTATGAACTCCCGGATTGATCATTTATGTCGAAATTACTATCATATATTTTGCTCAAAATGTTTGCATCATTGTCAGGGAGGTGTTAAAACGGGATCAGAGTTTAGATAGGTTTATTTTTATATTACACAACAAGGGGGAGGGGAAACGATAAGACACAAGGATGACCTCACTACGAAATTTATGTGGTGTAACAGCTTGACGCATCCACTTTAGTGGGTCAACCCAAATCCCGGTTGTTCCCTTTGCATGCAAATAAGTTTCCTATTCACAAGCGTGATTTACTTTTCATGAAAGAGTGTTTATTTTTCTACAAAGTGTTTACTTTTCCTGCAAGAGTGTTCTTTCATTTTCTGCAAATGCAAGTTTGTTTTTATGCAAGTGTGCCTTTATTAAGTTTATTATTTTGCATTTACATTTTGTAGTGTGAGTTTGGATTACTTTCATTTTGCACTAACTTTGATTTCATACTATTTTGTATTGTTTTGTACCATTTTTATTTTGTTGCATTTAATTTGGTTATCAGTAAGATGATTCTACAATGAGTATAAGTCTAGATAAACTCACTCAGATCCTAGCAAAAGTCAGAATCTCCTCTTCGCAAGAAGAAGACATATTGACAGTAGCTAAAAATGTAATCACTCCTCCCAAAGTAAACAAAGAAGAATCGACATTTGAAGAATCATGCATATATCATATGAGGAACAATTATGCGAGAAGGAAATTGAGGAGGATGAAGAAGGGGTTTCAGGTGATCAAAACCAAGAAGTAAATCATGTTTATAAAAGCTTCATCGATCAATTGTTTCAAGCAAGTATCAAGTTAGTTTGAATTTTTTCTCTTTACGTTGTTAAATCACATTTCCGGCAATTAATTTTTCACAATTTTGTAGATTCTAGATTTCATTTTGTGATATTAAATGTAAATATCTTATTGTTTCTTTTGCATGTATGGTTTTCCTGGAAATTTCACTACACCTAGATAATTGTAAGTTTTTAGTTAAATTAGAATAGGCAGGTTTTCATTGCAAATAAAGATGCATGATTTCAAAATCAGAAATAGGATGATGTAAAAAATGTTTGAATTTCTAATTTAGATCTTCATTTGCTAGGAAATAAATAAATATTTCATTTGAATTTGTCTTTAATTAATAAATTTTACAATTACACAATTAAAAAAAACATTTCGATTAATCTCTTTTCAATTAAATTTCGCGTTTTAGAAAAACTTTCATTTTTTAGTTTTGTTAGGAATTCAAAATTTAATTTGTGTAGGTTTTCTAAAAAAATTTGAAACAAATTAAAAAAATAATATATATATATAATTAACACAAAAAGGGTATTTACCTTTTGATATTGAACAAGACTTGCAAAAATAAATAAAACCAATAAACATTAGAAAAAAAACACATAAAAAATATATATATATATAACTTAAAAAAATACTTTCTGAAAACCTTTGTTTTGTTATATTTTTAACATTAAGCTAGCATTATTAGGATCTTTAACTGAGAGAATAACAAGCACAGCAATCAAACACAAGAAACAATGAACATAATGTTTTTCCTTGGGGAAACCATAAATGGAGAAACCCCTGCAACTTCCTCAGAGATAGAATCAGCACCAAAAGTAAAACCTCAAAACAGTAAGATGATCTCCCGACAGCAGCAACCTCTTTCTTCCTAGCCCCAGTGTCTTCTTCTTCTTCAGCTATGTGCTACAACTGAGTGTGAGTGAGTGTATGATAAATAAAGAGGATAGCTCTCTATTTATACTAATTCCTGACTTGACTAAACCCAACTAGGGCCGACTTCATTAGGTGAGTCTAATAACCCTAGTGCCCCGAAACTGCGGGGACTTTAACCCTTGAACAATAGGAGGGTTACCCACAATGACTTGACATGACTTGTTTACATTTTAGATCCTCCTAATCAGAACATTGGGGCATGACATGACTCAATTACAGTACAGACACATCCTGGAATAAACATCGGGGTAAAAGACATAAGATACATAGGTGAATACATTTCGAAGTTACAATTACATAAACACTCCCTCTTAACTAGGAAGGTATTCTTTCGACACAATTTTTAGCACTGGTCTTCTTCTCTATATCGACTGGATCATCTCGTCATCTTCATCTTCAAGTTGTCTTCATCTTCAAGTTGTCTTCATCTTTAAGTCTTCTTCATCTTCAAGTCACCTTCATCTTCAAGTCTTCTTCATCACGGGATCTGGATCATCACGACCACTGGATCATCACTGCTGGATCATCAGTGTATCATCAAATCTGGATCATCACTTGATCTAGATCATCATCAAGTCTGGATCATCATCACTCGATATGGATCATCATCAAGTCTGGATCGTCGTCATCATCAGTGTTATCTCTCGATTCTTCTCATCACAGGAAGTTCTACAGAGCCAGCCCTTTTTCATGTTGGTTGTAGGCCTACCCTTCATGCAGGTCTTCATCAGCACTTATATCTGAACCTAAGTCAAAATGGCCTGCCCAACTCTTACATCTGACCTCATCTTGTCAGAAACACACGCCCAGCACTCACATCTGACTTCATCTTGTCAGAAAGGCCCAGCACTCACATCTGACCATGTGTAAACACATTGGGCCAGAATGGCTCAGCAATTATATCTGACCATGTGTGAACACACTGCATCGAAACGGCTCTGCACTTACATCTGACCATGTTCAAAAACACCGCATCAGAAAGGCTTAGCACTTATATTCGACCATGTTCTAAAACACCGCATCGAAAGGGCTCTGCACTTACATTCGACCATGTTTGAAAACACCGCATCAAAAGGGCTCTCAGTCCTAGACTGAGGATTCCTGGTAACTGACTAGGTGCCTCCATTCTCCCAGAGAATGGCATCAGCCCTTATATCTGATCAAGTGGGAACACGTCCCTCAATCACATCAGAATATCCATGCGCTCACATCTGATCATGTAAGACTACATCCTACAGTCATATCAGAATGGCCCTCGGTCTCATCATTTCCCCTTGGAGGGAACCTCGATTTGGAGAACACCAAGCTTCTCCCTGAAGTACTCAAACTTCATTCTAGCCAATGGCTTCTTCAATACATTAGCTATCTATTCCTCCATCGCAACATATTGGAGCTTCACTTCTCCTCTCTGCACCATATCCTTGATATATTGATACTTGATCTCGATATGCTTCAACTTGGCATGGAACACAGGGTTCTCTAACAACTTCACACAACTTTGGTTGTCACAATATATACAAGTAGCATCCATCTGGAGATCAAATAAATCATGCAGTAGCTTCCTCAGCCATACTACCTCACAACTAGTTGAACAAGCTGCAACATACTCTGCTTCAGCTGTACTCAGTGCCACACAGGATTGCTTCCTGCTAAACCAAGAAATCACACCTGATCCCATACTGAAGCAGCACCCTAAAGTGCTCTTCCTATCGATGGCACTACCTGCCCAATCTGAATCAACATAACCCTCCAGGTTAGTCTTCTGATTTGCCTCGTACTTGAGCCCATAATCAACTGTACCCTTTAGGTACCTCAGAATATGCTTTGCAGCAATCAAGTGAACATGTCTCGGATCTGTCAAGAACTGGCTCAAGGTGTTCACAGCAAAGTAAATATCCGGTCTCGTGTTCATCAGGTACATCAAGGACCCAATCATCTGACGATACATCGTAGCATCAACCGCTTCAAATGAAGCATCACTCAATAGCTTCAGGTTTGATGCCATAGGTGTGGTTATGGCCTTGCAATCCATCATCCCGAATCTCTTCAGAATCTCTAGTGCATACTTCCCTTGTCCAAGTAATATCCTGTCTGCATTCTGCCACACCTCCATGCCTAAGAAATAGTGCATCATACCCAAGTCCTTCATTTCAAACTCGGTAGCAAGTTTCCTCTTTGTATCAGCAATCAAACCATCCATACCTGTTACAAATATATCATCCACATATAGTAGCAGTATCAATGGATTTCCATCTTCAACCTTGTAGTAAAGGTTGGAATCTGCTTTACTCTTGGTAAAGCCTAAACTGGATAGGAAACCATCAATTCTACCGTACCATGTCCTGGGTGCCTATTTCAAACCGTACAGGGCTTTCCTCAATCTACATACATGAGACTCTCTGTCATGTGTCTCAAAACCGAGTGGTTGTTCCACATACACTTCCTCTTCTACTACACCATTCAAGAAAGCAGTCTTGACATCCATCTGGTGTATCTTCCATTTCATCACTACAGCCAGAGCAAGTACTGATCTGATGGAAGTGTATCTAGTTACAGGTGCAAAGGTTTCTTCATAATCTATTCCTTCTTTCTGGGAGAAACCACGAGCCACGAATCTTGCTTTATGTTTCTTGATGCTGCCATCTGCAGCATGCTTGATCTTGTAGATCCATTTGGAAGTTACAATGGACTTCCCTTCTGGTCTTGGGACAACATCCCAAATATCATTCTTCATGATCGATTGATACTCTTCGATCATAGCATCCTTCCACTCTTTTCGTTATGCCGCTTCTTCATAGTTGAAAGGTTCTTTATCAATAATGTCACATAGTAAGGCTACGTAACTAGAACATGATATAGTTCTCTTTCTTCCTCTGGGTGTTTCTTCTGAAGCTCCATATCTGTATGCACCTTGGATAATTTCACGTACCCAAGCAGGTTTCCTCTTATGAGGATTCTTCTCCAGAGGTGGATCTACAGGTTCTTGAGGTTCTTCTAGTTCTCGATCTTCTTCTTGAATTTCTTCGTTCATGATTGTATCATGAATTCTAGGTTCTCTTGTTTCTTCAGGTTCTTTATCTAGTTTCTTCCTGGATTTGATGTAGGCTGAATCTTCAACAAATGTTACATCTCTTCTAATGTCAATCTTCTTGAACCCTGGAAAGTATATTTTGTAAGCCTTTGAGCTTTCAGAGTATCCCACAAATATACCCTTCTTTCCTGAAGGATCTAATTTTGTCCTCTTCTCTTTTGGAATGTGAATGTACACTGGCCAACCAAATATTCTGAGATGGCTGACTTCTGGTTTCTTGTCGGAGAAGACTTCTTCAGGAGTCTTTTTCTTGAGTACTTTGTGTGGAGTACGGTTCTGTACATACACCATTGTTCTAGCAACTTCTGCCCAAAGATGCATAGGAAGATCTTGATCATGAAGCATTGCTCTTGCAACATCCATGATAGTTCTATTCTTCCTTTCTGCAATCCCATTCTGTTGTGGATTATAAGGAGTGGACAACACTTCTCTTAATCCCTGAGTCTTTACATAGCTATTTGAATTCATTTGAAGTGAATTCTCCGCCATTATCTGATCAAAAGGTCTTGATCTTGTTTTCAGTGTGGTTCTCAATCAAGGTTTTGAATTCCTTGAACTTACTGAATACTTCATCTTTGTTCTTCATAAAGTATATCCATGCCTTTCTAGAAAAATCATCAATAAAAGAAACATAGTATGCATACCTGCTTAGTGAACTGGATGACATTCGACCGCATACATCGGAGTGGATGATTTACAAGATTCCTTTTGCCTTGATTTCGCTACTTGGAAATGTCTTCTTTGTGTTCTTCCCTTTCGCACATCCTTTGCATACACCTTCATGTTTTGTTTGCATTTCTGGGAGACCTTCAACAGCTTTGCTTGCAAGTGGTAGTGCTCTGTAATGCACATGTGCAAGCCTTCTATGCCAAAGCTTATTTGGTTCTACTGAGTCATGAACCAAAGCTTGTTCTGGATGTCCCTTCAATTTGTATAAGCCTCATTCTTGTTCCCCAATCAATACTGCATCATTAATGGTCTTTCATTTTGGCCACATGATGACTTGACCATCTATAAATGCAACCCTCATTCCTTTTGCATCTAATGCAAATATGGAGAGCAGATTATTCTTTAGTCCTAGTACAAACAATACTTCCTTCAATATCATAGAATTTCCAGAGTCTAGCTTGTATGAAGATTCGCCACTACCTTTTATTGGATACTGGTAGTCATCTCCAAGTTTCACCTTGTGAGGTGATTCATGTTCGGATAATTTCACAAAGGATTCCTTGAATCCTGTCATGTGCTTGGAAGCACCACTGTCTATGATCCAATCATTGCTTCCATTTGTGATAGTTCCCATGAGAGCGGAGATCAGAACATATTCTTCATCACTTGAAGAATCATCACTGACTTGTCTATTTCTCTTTGTGGAAGGTTCATCATCCTCTGCAGCATGAGCATGATGTCTTCTCTTGTTTTCCTTCTTCTTGTGAGAGCTACTTTTATTTTTAAGACAGTTTGTAGCAAAATGTCATCTTTCATCACATGTATAGAAAATGTACTTAGACAAATCTCTAGGCTTTCTAGAGTTATTCCTTTGATGAGAGTACTTACTTCTGTGGTGGCTAGATCTGGATTTCTTGGATTGTATTATGAGAGCTTGATCTTCACTTCCCATATTTTCTTCTCGAGATGCTATCCGAGATTCTTCTTGAGAGGATTCTTCCCATAGTCTGTTGAACTTGACTAACTTCCTTCTGGCACAGTTCCCCTGAATAAAGGAGTCCCGTGATCTAGGGAGACCATTCAAGGTGGTCATCATAATCTCTGCATTTTCTACTTCTTCATCTACTGCTTCCAGTTGTTCCTTGATCTGAGAGACCCTTGTAAAGTAAGACTGGAAGGTTTCTGCATTCTGGATCTTTACATTCTTCAGCTGGTTTCTCAAAGTCGTCTTTCAGTTTATGTTCTTCCCTTCAAACAATTTGGTTAGGGAATCAAACATAGCTTTAGGTGTCTTTAGGGAGGACACATGTGGTATGAGGTGATCCTTGATTGAATCAGCAATAATCCTCTTTGCCATAACCAACTTCTTCTTATGTAAGGCCTTAGCCTCATCTACCTATGGAACTGGAACCTCCTCACTGATATAGGAGTCCAACTCATTTTCTTCCAAGACCAGGGAGATCCCCTTCCAGGCTCAGAAGTTATCAACTCCCTCAAGCTTTTCGTCAAACTTGGTATGATGAGACATCTTAACTGAGAACCTCAAATGGAAATACAAAAGATTTAGATCTTACCAATTCAAGATGTCAGATCTGGATTTGGAGCTGAAATCCTTCAGTGTTGGTTCAGGAGTAGATTAGGGTTTTGCTTTTCTGAAGTTCTGTCCAACCAAATGCTTTGATCTTGATCCCTAACTTCTATTTTGGGGAGGATATCAATCCAAGCCTGGGATCACTGAAAATTTCCATTTCTGTGGAAAGCCCTAATTTCCAGCAGTAGTGTCGGGTCCAAAACTGAAAAACCTCAGAATTGGATTCTGCTTCGACATAAAGATGCGCCCTAAGGAGGAGATTTAATGCAACCTTCTTTTTCTGAAAATCTGTGGAGGAATATCCATGAAGTAGGAAGCCCTAGTTCCCACAGCTGCACAGTGTCTTCTTCTTAGGTTAGCTCTGATACCATGTTAGATTTTTAACATTAAGCTAGCATTATTAGGATCTTTAACTGAGAGAATAACAAGCACAACAATCAAACACAAGAAACAATGAACATAGTTTTTTTCCTCGGGGAAACCATAAATGGAGAAAACCCCACAACTTCCTTAGAGATAGAATCAGCACCAAAAGTAAAACCCCAAAACAGTAAGATGATCTCCCGACAGCAGCAACCTCTTTCTTCCTAGCCCTAGTGTCTTCTTCTTCCTTAGCTATGCACTACAACTAAGTGTGAGTGAGTGTATGATAAATAGAGAGGCTAGCTCTCTATTTATACTAATTCCCGACTTGACTAAACCCAACTAGGGCCAACTTCACTAGGTGAGTCTAATAACCCTAGTGCCCCGAAACTACGAGGACTTTAACACTTGAACAATAGGAGGGTTACCCACAATGACTTGACATGACTTGTTTACATTATAGATCCTCCCGATTGAAACATCGGGGCATGACATGACTCAATTACATTACAGACACATCCTAGAAGAAACATCGGGGTACAAGACATAAGATACATAGGTGAATACATTCTAAAGTTACAATGACATCAACATGTTTGCGCATGTATATTTTGACCTTCCATGCTAAACCTGTAATATAAAAAAAAAACACTTTTCTCTCTCTCATCTCGTCTGCAAACAAACCAATATCCTTTTCATGGACACTGATTTCCGAGAATAACAACACAAACCATCTGATGTCGTTGTGTTTCNACACTTTTCTCTCTCTCATCTCGTCTGCAAACAAACCAATATCCTTTTCATGGACACTGATTTCCGAGAATAACAACACAAACCATCTGATGTCGTTGTGTTTCTGTTCATATTCTTGTGCCTAGGCCTGGGTCTGCTACTTTGCTCATTTGGATGTAGCAACTGTTCCGCTCATTACTTTCATCAAAACCTTTCTCACCAAAACGCTAATCAAATATAAAACAAATGATGCTGGAGTAGGCAGGAACTGGTACCAAAAGCTTCTTTGAATACCAATCTAGCTCCATCCTCTTTGTAACCTAGAATTCAAGAGGCACTTTTTCCTCAAAAAGCAGGTTGTCATTTTGGAGTTACCAGAGTTGAAATCCAATTTGAGCTATTTTGATTGGAATCCTTAGGTTATAAATTCAAATCATGTGCTTTAATCTGAGATCTTCCAGATATTTTTGGTGTGTGTCGAAGTAGAACGGCTAACAAAAACAATGTGCTAGCTTGTGTCATGTCCAATTTATTTCAGTTAAGTTGTCGTTATATTTTCAAAGTTCCAAAACAAATTAGAAAATCAAGTTGTTGTTTGGAAAATCCCATATTTATGTAACGAGGATCTCGATTCCCTCATTGTGGTGAATGTGGAAGGTAGATCCATGAGTTCTTACCAGCAGACAAATAATTAAGTAAACCAAGATATCGATGATAATATCACCAAGATATCAACACATCCTTTGGTTTCGGGATACTTCTTGATTTACCACCAAGAACGTGAGGCAGGTAGACACGGTTTCAAAAATATGGATGGATATAATCTAATTTGAGAAACAATCTTTGGTTTTTTGCATCCCAAACGTGATTATCTGAGATTCCCATTAATGTGTGTAGGCAAAACGTTTCAAGCAACAAAATTTCCATGCCGATTTACTCCTTAAAGACCATCCACGATGGTTTTCTAGATTGACAGCTCAGTGTATTACAAGTAATAGTTGAATGATAACTCTTATAAATTTAAACCACCTCATGTCTTATCCTCTTGGTTCTCATCGTGATCTGCTTCAAAGATATTTTTGAATGCACTTAGAACACGACATGATTTATTCATCCACTACGCAAACCTAATTGTCGAAGGATTCTATACTTTTCATTTTCTATGCATAATGTGATCCCTATTAGACCGGTTCTTTAGGGCAGTTTTAACTACCTGAATCTTTACAATTCATATCAATATTTTTATCTTCTCTATGATGGAATGGTGCATCGGATCCATATTCTTAGGCGTGCATTTCATATCTTGAGATACTCCCAAAGGAAATCAAAGGCTCATCAATTGATCCAATTATTGATGCAGTTAACTATCACGATAGTTTTCTATTAAGATTGATTTCCCTTGGATTGAATGAGCGATGCCTAGTTGTTATATTCATGACATATGGATGCTACTACTCATATGAGTGCTCCATAATAAGCAATTGATCCATGATCGGATATTTAAAGTGTATTCTCATAATTATTCGTCGTCACCAAGGTCAGAATTGAGAAGTAGCTTGCTTGGATGAAGAATAACCGTATGGTTCAACTCATATCAGTCATACTGAGACTTTGTTATCCATATGTTTTCATCTATCGATATAATTTTGGATGAAATCTGGAAGAAGATAAAATTCATATGGTTCATGATTATTTCAGTGAAGATGAGTGGCAAGTCATAGCTGATTTATTGGGCTCTAATTCACATCACCTTGATGACCTATATGCTCCTAGGAAAAGTAGTTCCTTTATAGAAGATTCTGGAGGAAAATAAGCCCAGTGGATATAGACACCCAGGTAAATATCTGTGACTATTTTGTTTTTGGGCAGATCCGTATGGTTTGCTGGATGTGTTAGGGTTTAAACGAATAATGTAATCCATATCTCTACACGTATGAAGCTTGTTTTATTATATCGCCCGTCTCCGGCACTCAAATTATATATGCATTGAATGCATGTGGTGTGTTTTAATATTTTATGGCTTTGTAGACGGATTTGTTGTTTCAGGGTTTCGAGATTCAATAATTGATGATGAGTTTCATATCTTCCCAATTCTAAACTGTTGAGTAGGATTTGCTTGTTTTTCTTTATCAGTTTGGTAAGATGGGGCTCCCGTTCACCAAGCTCTTTCAGCGTTTATTTGCTAAGAAATAAGTGTGTATTCTTTCAGCGTATGTTTGCTATGAAAGAATATTAGCTTCACTGTATGGGATGTTTGTTGTCATATTTTTGTGGTTCTCTTCCTGTGGCCTGCATTGGATTGTCAACTCGACTTGGTTGATACACTCTGAATTATAATTTTTATCAATTCTGCAACACACAACAGTACTTTTTTTGTTGTTTAAATTGAAAAAATGGAGGAGACTGATTGAAGCTACAATGGCACATTATATCAATTCTCAACAAATGAACAAGCCATGGTCATGTGACCATTAAGGATCTTGAGAAACCCAGTGTAGATGATGAACCTCGAACAATTGTTGGTTTTAAATTAGGAGGATGTATCTATATTAAAATGTTTTTGCATCCTTGATGAAATTGGAGTCGGCATTTGACCTGCTTTTTTGTTAATGTTGGTTTCTTATGTGCGCAAATATTTTCCAAGGTTGTTTAAATGAAATCTCTGATGGGTATAGGCATCCATTTTCTGGTGGTGCTGCCAGTTTCAATTCCAGTGATGGTTGATATCTCTTGATCTAATTATTTCCCAAATTTTGGCTGCATAAAAAAAACACAGCTGGTGGCAACAACCAAATCTCAGTTAACTATGAGGAATTTGTGAGGATGATGTTGGCAAAATAAATTGTAAATATTTTTTTTTTATAAACCAGAGTTATGGTTGACAATTGATTTTATTTACATGTTGTTTCCGTAGGCCATTAGCAACTACTATTTGTATGGTAATTGCTATATGTAAACTAAGGTTTTTTTTCTATTTAGTAACTTTTCCATTGCAATTTTAAAACAAATAAAAATTTCCTTACTTGGATTCATGTGGGACAAGGATGCTATGGGTTTTCATTAAGGTATTCCACTTAGGGCAACGATGTTAGACACTCATTTGTTAATTTACTTTTGTGTTTTATTTGTATATGTATATATATATATATATTGAAAGCAATAAATATAATATAATAAAATTAAAATTAAAACACAAACAAAACCAAAAAAACCAATAAACTTAAAAAAACGCATCAATAACAAAAAAGAAATTAGGTAAAATAAAAATAAAAAACATAAGATAAAAAAACAAAATGGACTTGGAGTCTTTTCAAACCCAAAATTTCATGTTTTGACACATGTTTTACACTAACGTGTTTTCGCGAGTCATTCAAAAACAGGTATTGAAGAAGAAGATTGCTTAAGATGTGTTACTACTTCCAGGTATAAGAATGCAATTCACTCTATCTTGCCTTTGGTTTTCCAAGCATGTGTTTTTCTACAATTTTTTTTTGTCAATGCTCTCACAATTTGGTTGCAGGAAAATGATAACCTTTTACAGATTCAAAGACGATCGACTTGCATGCAGAAGTGATTTTAAGAATCACGGAAAGTTTTCAGAAGAAAAAAAATGTTCCATTAAAACTTGAAGGAGTAGAATTTCCATTGTGTATGTCAGGTCATTTGTTGCCACAAAGAAACATTTTAGAAACCATTTGTGTCATGACATGATCAGTTATCCTTCCTCCTCATAAGCTTCCCATTCAATCTTGTTGAAGTTTGCTTTGTCATTTTCTATGCATGAAACGTTTTTATCCATCATTGCTACCTTATGACTTCCCACATTATTACTTTTCTGAGTCACATATATTTTCCTGATTTGCACTCATCTTTTGCCTCATATTGGAGTCTTCTTTTAGCTATTTTCCAGACTCCCAAAATGTGAAAAAGCAACGAGCATAAACTAACTAGGGCTCGAAAAATACTCTAGTAAGTGTTCACTGTTCTACCAAAATTATTTTCTACAATTTTTTGTATTTGCACTCGTGTTGGATGATGTGGGATTCCTTAAGTCCCACCTTCCAACAAGCTTCACTCCATCAACATCAAAACTCTATATGAATATGAAGCTAGAGATTATTTTAGTACCTTGGAATTTGCATGCCTTAATGGCATATTTCCTCGCTAACAATCATTGGAATGTATCAATGTCTCTTGATTGATAGATCTTATAGGTGACTCGACATCAACACATGTATTTGTACCTGATAGGATGTACTATTGGTACCTTAAGACCCATTGACATCAATGGTGGATCATCTCACATTGGTTAACGACATTCATTAATAGTCGATAATCCAATGACTTCTTTTTGTGTTCGACTACAATACATCTATTCACACAAGAAATAATTGTACCACAAGTAAGCCTTGAAGTGGTTGTTGATTATGTGATTTTTGGTTGATTGGTTCTTCTTAGGAATAAAAAGAAGACGGGTTCAAGGATAGTCAAAGGTTAGTTTGCTTCAAAAATAGGAATTTTTCTATACCTCAGCAAGTTTTTATCCTTACCCAGTTTCAGTGGTTTCCAGTACATAGCTTGAAGCTCAGTAGTTGGCTAGTTACCACCTTGCTCAGATTGTCTTCGCTGCAATTATTTTTCAGTAGTAGCAGATTTCTGTTACTTTTTCTTTTCAGTACCAGTCAGTACTAGGGAGTACCACAGTTCCACTTTCAGTTTCCAGTTCTTGATTCCTTCAACCTAGTAGCAGTTCAAATCCTTCACTTCACAGTCCATGATCTGGTAGTAGTATCAGTTACATTGCTCTTGCATAGTCCAACAACTTTTTGGGTAAGTGGAGGTATGTTGTTTTCTAATATTTAACCATGTAATTTCTTAAATGCTATAAAATGAATGAACTTGGAAAATTCCCTCACCATGTTACATTACCTTCCTCATTTGCATAAATTGAACACATCTTCAGTTGTGGGGGGGGTTATATTCATTACCATTTGATTCCATTTTACACATACCATCATCTCATTTACCATTGACAAACATGTCTCTTCCAAAATACACTTTATTACAATATGATTCCATTTTTTACATGATTCATAAACATCAAGAAAAGGCTTCCTAATGTACATTAATGGCTTATCATTTCCAGTGCATGTATACTTTCAAAGTTTATGTATTGCAACCATAAAACGAGTGAATGTTGTTAACACAAGAACCAACATTTTACATTTTCATGGTTGTCACACAAGAACCAACCATAAGTAAAATCAGCTACCACTCATGCATTTCAAATCATGGAATGATTTATTGTTACATACCATCATCATGTAAATCCCCAGCTACAAAGCCAAAAATTTTAAAGAGAATCAATGCATAGTTGCATGAGGACATGCAACAAGTTAAGTTGGGGGAATGTTTGGTCACAAAATATGACATTTTATTCATCTTTCATATACCATTTGTCACCTTTATTCATATTTTATCCTTCCGCAAAACTATTCCTTATGCAATTTTCATAAATAAATATGGGTTATCTTGTTATTTTCCAATTTGTTTATTTTTAAGTATTTTAAGAGGATTTATGATTAAATATTAAGAAAATTAACATATTTGCATTATATCTCAAAGTTGGATGAGTTTTATGATGATTACAGGAATATTTGAAGATTTTAACAAGGTCAAAAGTCACCACCTAGCCTCAAATTCGAATTTCATCTTCAATCTTTGAAGATTTGAAGGAGATTTGAAGATAGTTATTCAAGCATATTCAAAGGAGAAAAATCATGGAGATATGGATATAATATCTTATCCAAGATTTGTTAGAGGATTTGAAGGGATAATTGGTTGTACCTACTTGAGAGAAAAGTGAATCTACATTTATTAGTTGCTTATCCTCTTTTCAAAACAACTCATGTATAAATAAGAGTGCTCTCTCTTCATTTGAGTAGTGGAGGCTTCTCTCTAGAAATAAAGAAATAGAGAAACATTTTGTCTTTTTGAGAGTTAGCCATGGACTTGATCCTTTTGTAATGAAGTTGATGTTTTATAAAATTTGGATTTCTTCATAATAGATTTGTCATTTTGAGTTGATAATTTAGATTTCATGTGAGCTCACATCTATTTGTCATTTGCATTTTGTTACATGCTTTCATAGATTAGTTTGTTCATCTTCGTGTTTTCTTAATAAGTTTACTTTCAATATGATTTCATGTGCTTTCGTAAACAAGTTTACTTTCATGCTTTCTTGAATTTACTTTATGCCATTTTTGTTATTTCCTAGATTTGGATTCAATTACAGTAGTATAATTGTTTATTTTCATGCATTAACATAAGTTAGATGTACTCTAATCCTGCATATATTTTTCTTACACCTCTAAGTTTACGAACTCCCAAATTGATGATTTGTGTCGAAATTACTATCATATATTTCGCTCGACAACGTCGTAACGCGAGGAGGGGCTACGACTAGAAATGACGAACTGCCGCCAAATATCCAACATGCGTCTCGAAAGGAATTTCAATTTGATGTAGAAACCAAGAAAGAAACTTTCTTTGAAGTGAAGGACATGTTAAATAAGAACAACGGTAAGCTACATATCTACGAGATGTCGTCGATTTTTGACCTAATGAATTCGCTAAGATCAAAATGAAAGGTCAGTACTCTAAAAAAATTTCTGGAAAGTTGTCAAACATTAGAAAAATATCAAGATACATTAGCAGATATAGAAATCTCTTTGTATCGACAGGAAGAAGGCAACAAGATTACCCAGTTAATTTTCTCCTAAATAAGAAAACTGACAAAGAAATGAGGATGAATTTCCAAATAGGAGAATATGATGTAGATTCGGTTATTTTGGATCTAGGATCATATGTGAATATCCTAACCAATCAGACATGGGAAAAGATGAGGAAGCCACAGCTAGTTTGGTCCCCTGTACAAATTCGTCTGGAAAATCGTGCCAAGGTTTCTCCAATTGGCCGAGTACCTCATCTATCTATTGAAGTAGACAGGATGAAAATGTATGTCAATTTTGATGTTATTGAAATACTCGAAGACACTAGTCCATACCCTGCGCTATTGGAAATTGGGTGGGAAATGGAATTTTAGCAGTCATCAATTTCAAGAAAATATCTATGTCATTTGAGAATCGTGACACGAGGGTCATCACCCCAGTAGATCCCCACGAAGGAAAGTGATATACAGATCCAATAAAAGACAAATTCATGGGAGGTTGGGATAATGCCTACAATGTCTCTAAGGACTACAGCATCCCCACTACTGATGGAGAGTTAGGATGGCAGAGCATCATCTCAGCATCTTCATACTCTGACAACGCATTAGAAAATTAGTAGAACCAGTTGTAGGAAGTATCAATTAGAAAATGTGCACGAATCACTCAGTCACTAAGCTAGGTAGCGACTGTAATATTGGATCTTCTGACGTATGAAGGACTACCTAACCTTACATTTTTCCTTGGCAATTTTGAAGACAAAGTATCCTCACTAGAATAGTTGTTGTTATTGGAAGAAGTATTGAAGGACACATCGACGAGATGGTAGGATGCACAAAAAATGTTGATAACAGACTTGCAAATATGTCACTAACTAATGGAAGTTTGATTTAAGGAAGTCGAGCACTACCAAGGAAAGAAATATGATGGAAGGACTGATCCCAAGTGATCATCGAATAACATGCTAAGCGACATGGAAGCTAACGTTGAAGGAGGAATGGGTTCACACATTCATCCACATGCTGGAAGTAATACCTCTAACTTGGTATGTTTCGGTAGAGTTGCAAAGGGAAATAGCAACGTGGGAAGAGATGACTTCCAGTTTCAGTGATACCTTCAATTTAGTGAATGAAAATCCATTCATTCATAGGGCGTTACAAGACATCCGCGACAAGGTATTAGAAATAAGTCTGACTAAGTTACTTACAGAATCACAGTAGAAACTGACACCGTAGATGATGTTGGAATGCTATAATGTGTCGGGAGAACATGATAATGAGGATGATCTGAGCGCAGTCAAAATTCCATATTAATAAGGCAGTCGAGACATCGAAGCACCTGAAATACCATGCGACAATTTCAAACAACCACTGGAGATAAGGAAGGTCAATATTGGTACAGTAGAAGACCCAAATTTTTCTAATATTAGAGATTATTGGGATGAATTAACTATGGGGAAGTTCACTCACCAGCTACATGAATTCCAGGACTTATTTCCAACAAAATTTTAAAAAATGAAGGGATTTCAAGAGACTTGGGCGAAATGAAGATTCCTTTGAATTCGGATGCAAAACCAGTAAAAAAGAGACCATATAGGTTGAATACAAGGTATAAAGAGCACGTCAAAAGTGAGTTAGATCGAATGTTGGATGCAAGAATTATCGAGCCTATTGAAGAATCGGAATGGATTAGCCTGATGGTTGTTCAAGATAAAAAGACCGACGAAATCAGGATCTCCAACAATTTTTGGAAGCTGAATGATGCAAGTCTTGACGATCCATTTCTAACACCATTTATTGACGAAGTGCTACAAGGAGTTAGAGGTTAGGAAATCTATTTATTCATGGATGGATTTTTAGGCTATCATCAGATAAGGATTGTGAAGGAGGATAGACACAAACCACTTTCATGATGGAATGGGGATGTTTTCAGTACATTGTGATGTCATTTGTTCTCAAGAATGCACCGATGATTTTTTCAAGGTTAGTTGTTTCCACATTTAAAGACTTCATTATAATTTCCTTGTAGTCTATATGGATGACTGGACCGTCTACAGGTTAGTAAAAGACCATATGCGAATCTTCAATTGATGTTGGAAAGGTGTCGACAACATCAGATTTCGTTGAATATGAAGAAATGTATATTTTGTGCACCATTTGGAATTTTGTTGGGATACATTGTATGCAAGGAAGGTATGTTGGTCGATCTCGCCAATATCGTCATAATCATCGACCTAATGGCACCGATGACAGTAAAAAAACTAAGGGTAATGTTGGGCCACACAGGGTATTACCTGAAGTTTATAAGGGGATACATAGCGATCACTACGACGATAGAGAAACTGTTGAAGAAGGATGCGAAGTTCGAGTGGAATGATGAGTGCCAAAGGATACTTGACATACTGAAGAAAAAAATGATCGCAGTAATGATATCAGCCTTTTCAAATTGGATAAAGGAATTCCATGTCCATGTCGATGCTTCATCGGTACCATTGGGAGTGATCCTAGCCCAACCAGGATAAGGATCAATCGACCATCCGATAGCATTCGCAAGTAGGAAGCTATCTACTACAGAGAGAAACTACACCACGACTGAAAGAGAAGGATTGGAAATGGTATATGCATTGAATAAATTCCACCACTACCTGTTAGGTGGACATTTCAAAATGTTTATGGATCACTCAGCATTGAAATACTTGGTCAATAAGCTTCTAATGCGGGGAATATCTGTCGATGGCTACTACTGTTTCAAGAATTTGACTTCAAGATCATTGTGAATCATGAATGCCTAAACATCGGACCTGACCACTTGTTAAGGATAGAGTCAGGAGAAAATCCAAGCAGCATCGAGGATGGTTTACCCGATGCATAGTTGTTTAAAATTGGAATGGTTGATGACCACTATGAACAAATAGTTCAATTTTGGTGACAAGAAAATCCCCTAAGGAGTTCACCACTAGTTAGAAGAAGTAACTAGTTGTCAAAGCTACAGACTTCCAACTTATCACATGGAAGCTATACAAGATGGGTCTATATCAAATTCTGCAGCGATATGTTATTTTGCATGAGCAAGAAATAGTAGCAGAAGAGGCACACGGTGGGATTGCAAGAGGACACTGTGGAGGACGTGATTTCATGTCCCCATATTTTTGGACATACAAGTGTTGACCATACCCAACACTTTGAGGGGTCAAAGATGCATTAATTACCTCACCTAGGGAATTTTGTCCAAATATTATTTATGAGGCATTAATTAATTATCCTAGGAGAATGTTGCTAAATAAACATTATTGAGGCATTTTATTTAATTTTTATTTTTCATTAATATTTATTGTGCAAATAACATGTGGAATTGAGCTTGCCATGTCAAGCACAATTGGAAAGCCAACTTGCCAAGGGAGGAGATTAAGAAAGTGGAAACTCTATGACAAAAGCAGTTGGAGAGAAAAGGGAAAGTGTCCAAAATCTATGACAAAAGTAGGAAATTTTTGGAAAAGGAGGGCGTGGTTTCCTTTTGGAGACTCATAAAAGTTGCCAGAACAAAAGTAGGAAAGTTTTGACAAAGGAGGGCATAGTTTCCTTTTGGAGACTCAGTCTCAAAAGCAAGGAAAATCATAAAAGTTGTAAGGGATAAAAATAGCAACTCTTTGAATAAGGAGGGATAATTGTTGAGTCGGATGGATGACTTGGAGAGGGAAACATCTCCACATGGCCCCTACATTCCAATTTTCTAAAGGAGGGCCTGTGAATTGCCTATGGTTAGGGATTTAGGTGTTGAATTGCTCTCATAGGACACCTATTTCCTCTACTTGATAAACAGGTCACCCAAATTTCTATTAAAGAACAATTCAAGCTCATTCACACAATTTGGTTGATGTGTTTATTGATCTATGCTTATGTGAGCATGCCTTTCTGAGTGACATGCCTCATACATTTGGGAGATGAGCCCCAAACCTTCCCTTCCCACTACTTCATCCTCATTTCTTATCTTTGCAGGTATGGATATCTTGGGGTTAATCCATTAAAGGTCATATCAGACATATTTTGCAGCATCCATCTCGTCCAAGTTGAGCTCTAGTGACTCCCAAACTTCACCTATGCTCTCATCCTTCCTCTTGTCATATTTTGGGCCTCATGCCCATCAATTTGGAGTCGTTTTATGTAATGGTCAGTATATCCAATGCTCTCTTATGTATACCAACTTATAAAATCTATCATTTCTATTTCTCAATTCGAAATAATTTTATGGCTTGGAGTTTAACTTCTCAATTTCTCATGAAAAGCTTGATTTGTCGTTGTAATGGGGGGGAATTGATCACTTAGTGCAATAATGAGAAAGAAAAGGGTATGGGCATGAGTATAAATGATTATATATGTCCATTGAAGCTGTATTAATATCTGTCAGATGTTATTTGATGCATTGAAGTCAATCTGGTACGATTGTTATTTGTTTGATTGAAGTCAATGTTATTTTCCAGCTAGGTATGAACTAGGAAAATTGAAGGAGAAAAATCTAATGCACAGAGATGAGCACAGTTCAGAATTTTGGACACCTTTGCAACATGATGAAGCTAAAATGATGGGGAATGAGATGCTCTCTAATTTATGTCCATGTCACATTTCATTCCAACCTTCAGAGATACCCTCCACTGCACATCATGGAAGTGATTTTGCAGAAAATTCAAAGGTTGACTTGTATGCCAAGAATGAGTTTTGTGTTGTGGATCCATGCCATAAGAAAAATGGTCTTGCATGTCAGCTATTAATTAGAAGAAGAAACCTTAGTGGATGATATTCTTTGTGAGCTACATAATTTGAGTGGATCACTAAAGGAGGACAGAAAAAATCTTATGGCATCCATGAAAAACTTTGTCGTCATCAATGCCTTGGTGGCAAGATGTTGTTGGAAAACTTCTGGTGGAGAGATGGAAGGAGAAGCCTTTATGGAGGAGTGCATAGCACTAAAAGAAGGCATGTCCAAGATGAAGGAGAACTATATGAACTTACTATATGAGAAAGATCATATCCTCATGATGGCTGAGATGTACCATAGTGCACTCAAGAAGGAAGAAGAATAATCAGAGAGGCTCACTAATAACTTGGAGATCACTAGTGACTTATTGAAGAGCACACAAAGATTCCTTCAAGAGTCAAAGTTGCAGATCTGTCAAATTCAAAAGGATTTCAAGGTGTCATCCCTTTCATGTTGCATGGAAGGAAATATTTTGGGTATAATGGAGGGACCTCATGTGGAGGACAACCATGAGGAAGGAGCAGATTTGTAGGTGTTTGTGAAGAGCCATGATGAAGAGTATTTTGGTAAAGCACCTGTTTGTATGCAGAATGGCATAGAGGATTTCTTAGCTATGGGAAATATGGTTGAGGACATTCCAAGTGAATCAACAAGCAAAGATGATCATCTATTCATGTATTGGGTAGATAAAAATATAACAGAGATAGAGGATCAAATATGTACTATAATTGCTTGCACCAGTGAAGGGTTGTCTGACACACATGCTGGGAAAGAGACACATTATGAAAACCCCTTATGGTTGGTAGAATCTGATCCAGAGGGGGTGGCTGATCACATTCCATATGGATCAGAAATTAAAAAGGTTCTTATTCATCCATTGATTGGGTGGATAGAAACACCTAGGAATCAAGATGATGGGAGGTAAAGAGTTTAAATTCTGCAATAAATTCCTTGTTGTGAATGACATTGTCTTGACATGTGGGAAGCCACAAAGATTTAATTTGCATCCATTGGATACCTTCAATACACATGCACATGAGGTGCATTCTAATTTTTTTGTTCTTGAGGAATTTTCGGATGCAGATGATGAGTTCCAAGCACATGCACATTGCCCGAGAAAGGCTGATTTTTCTCATGGAAGGAGTTCTCTTTTCAGTGAAGAGTCGGAATAAATCCATTGTGTTGGACCACCCCATGATGGGATTGATGCATCCACACCTTCAGTGGACACATTTTGTAGAGATTTTTTTCACCATAATTTATCCCACACACCTATGGTAGCCAACGCACATGAGGATGATAACTCGGTGAAGGTGGACACATTTTGTAGAGATTTTTTTCACAATAATTTATCCCATACACCTATGGTAGCCAATGCACATGAGGATGATAACTCGGTGAAGGGTTTCTTTGTTTTTATGCCAAGTAAGGAGCAGGAGGATCCCACACTCATCCATGGGGATTTGTTGAGGGAAACACCCCCTTCTCATCCACATCAAATGCAACCATGTCCTATGTTTGATTCCTCCATTCATGGTGGTGATTACATGACCAATGGCAGACAATTGAGCCATTGGGATTGTGCACATGGGAAAGCAATCAAATTCCCATATGGATCTGATAGTTGGAGGATGTTTTCATCTATGGAAGGAATGGGTAGGTACTTGTTGGATTCATGCACCTTGGAGGGTGTACCTTTTTCTTACACCTTGTAATTTTCCGCAAACATATCCTACATTTTCTATGAGCAACATGGGAATCTATGGTTATTGGAGGATGCCCAAAATTGTCTTGGGACATGGGATTCGCACTCATGTCATTGCAGCAACATAATTATGAGAGTCAATGCTGATGTGCATCAAGCACATAAGGAACTTTATGTTGGGTGGGGAAATCACACAGATTTCCAATTTTTCATTGAGAATTTCCAATTTTCAATACAGTGGTATGATTCCCACATCATGAATATCATTTCATGCGATGATAATTTTTTGTGGTGGATACTAATGTTTAGATACTTACAGTTGAGGAAATGGGATCCAGGCATATTTTTTTCTAATAAGTGGTTTTGGAAGGAATTCTCACTGAATGGAGTACAATGCAAGCAATGGGACCCTAACATTGCTTGTTTTTTGAGAAACTTTACATGTTGGCTTGATGAAGAAAGTCAACTTTTTTTTTGCAGATGAGTTCATGCTCCAGTTCTCCTACATGGTGGACAAATTTGCAGCACTCCGGAGTGCATCTGCTTGAGGACAAGCATATTTGGGAGGGTAGCACTGTCATGTCCCCATATTTTTGGACATAAAAGTGTTGACCATGCCCAACACATTGGGGGGTCAAAGATGCATTAATTACCTCACCTAGGGAATTTTGTCCAAATATTATTTATGAGACATTAATTAATTAGCCTGGGAGAATGTTGCTAAATAAACATTAATGAGGCATGTATTTAATTTTTATTTATCATTAATATTTATTTTGCAAATAACATGTGGAATTGAGCTTGCCATGTGAGGCACAATTGGCAAGCCAACTTGACAAGGGAGGAGGTTAAGAAAGTGGAAACTCTATGACAAAAGCGGTTAGAGAGAAAAGGGAAAGTCCCAAAAAGCTATGACAAAAGTTGTCATAACAAAAGCAGGAAAGTTTTGGAAAATTAGAGTGCAGTTTCCTTTTGGAGACTTAAAAAAGCTGTCAGAATAAAAGCAGGAAATTTTTGACAAAGGAGGGCGCAGTTTCCATTCGGAGAGTCGGTCTCAAAAGTAGGGAAAAGCATAAAAGTTGTCAGGGATAAAAGTAGCAACTCTTTGACTAAGAAGGGAGAATTTCTAAGTCGGGTGGATGACTTGAAGAGGGAAACATATGCACATGGTCCCTACATTCAAATTTGCTCGAGGGCCCATGACTTGGCTAGGGTTAGGGATTTTGGTGTTGACTTGCTCTCACACATCACCTATTGCGTCTACTTTCTAAACAAGTCACCCAGAGTTCTATTAAAGAACAATTCAAACTCATTCACATAGTTTGGTTGATTTTTTTATTGATCTATGCTTATGTGAGCATGCCTTTCTGAGTGATGTGCCTCAGACATTTGGGAGATGAGCCCCAAACCTTCCCTTCCCACTCCTCCATCCCCATTTATTATCTTTGAAGGTATGGAGAGCTTGAGTTTCATCCATTGAAGGTCATATCAGACATATTTTTTAGCATCCATCTCATACAAGTCAATCTTCGATTAATCCAAGCTTCACCTAGGCTCTCATCCTTCCTCTTGTCATATTTTGGGCCTCATGCCCATCATTTTGGAGTCCTTTATGTAATGTTCAGTATATACAATGCTATATGATGTATAAAATATTATAAAATCTTTCATTTCTATTTCTCAGGTCTAAATAATTATTTCCCTGGAGTTTACCTTCTTAGTTTCTCATGAAAAACTTAATTTGTCATTGTAATGGGGGAGAATTGATCACTTAGTGCAATAATGAGAAAGAAAAGGGTATGGGCATGAGTGAAAATGATTATATATGTCCATTGAATCTGTATTAATTTATTTTAGATTCTATTTTCTGCATTTAAGTCAATCTGTTATGAATTCCATGCTTTATTTGCACCGTAGCTAAAATACTAGTTTTAAATGACTAGTTTTACCATTTCTAATATAAAATGAGTTCTACCCACTCAAATCCAGTTTTGTAAGTTTATGTAGATCACTGATAGAACCAAATTCCCATCCATAACTCCATATCATATTTTATTGGTTTCTTACATTCATTTGGAATTCTCCATTGCGCAGGGTCTCACTAGACCAAAATTACCTAAAATTCCCAATTCTTCCCTAAACCCTCCAGACAATTCTTGATCTATTAGAAACTCTCCCAAATAATATTTTATGTTTTATTAAGGACTAATAACACCTCTTCACTTTTCCCAAAGCCCCTTTTCGGAAGAACAGAAGGAATTTCCCTAGTTTCACGATTGGGTGACCCAAAAGCGTGGGAGTAGGTTTCTGCATAGCGGACTCTGAAACCTGAATGGTCCCCGAATATAAATGTGTTAGGGGAAATGAATTCATTTTTCTGAACTTACTCTTGGTTTCTTCCCACTTCCTACTCCCATGTCTGCAAATTTCCCAGCAAAACACTTTGAATTGCCTAGTCTGAAGATTCATTGAGTGGTTATAATTCAAAATCAGAAACTTTTTTTAATTTGCAAAATTAGTTAGTGTTCAGGTATGCATATCATACTTGGGAACATTATAGTGGTATCATATCACTTTCCTCCACTCCTGTGGAAACAAGGCTCTCTGTTGACTAACATTGCAGATCAGTAAGTCAAAGTTGCAACCATGAGGTTGCTACCAATAATAGAAGAAGACATTGAGCAGTATGAAGAAGAAGATTATGAAGATACCACATTCAGTACCTCATATATATTATGTAGGGATGATTTTGATGATTTATTTCCTCCATATTATGATGAATCCATTTGGCAGGAATCTACTAGTGTCGGTGGTCAAGTGTTCAATGGGAAGAACTCTAAGAAATCTTCCCAGTATTTCATGGAATATTGTTTCTTGAAAGAAGAGATTAGGGAGGTCTTATCTTCTCGATATTTTTGTACTCTAGAAATACAAAATATATTTAGATATCCCTACTATGGGGAAAACATGAGAAATATTGCACACCTAGTTGATGAAGTGTGCAAGGAAGTGGAGACTGGAAGGTTGCCTCGTGAAGCTAAAAGAGGAGGAAAGAAGAAAGATTCATCAAAGCCATCTAATTGTCCAAGCAGTAAAAGAATGTTTGGATTTTTTCTAAACAGAGCTTCCAGTGACCATGAAGATGAAGAAGCTTCAAGTTCCTTGAAGAAGAAGAGAAATCAAGTGGAGACAGATATCTAGGAGGTGAAGTGCAAATCACCACAAGGTGGTTGCATAAGAAAAGAAGTTGAAGAGGAATGCACTTCAAGTTTATTAGTGGGTGATCTCCGGATCACTACTCAAGGTTTTGGCTCATGTATGGGTGGTGAGACATATTTTGGATCATATCCAAAAGAGGTGCACAAATCAGATTTACAGTCACCTCTTGAGCCACATAATGAAGAAGAAAACAAGGCCACACCACTCAGGTGTGAACCAAAATATTTGGTGGAGGAGCAAGCCACCAAAGTATCTGTACAAAAAGAGGATAAGGTGAATAACATGAATGATAAAAGTTATGATTTTTTTAGAAGCCATGTACACCTACAACAATCTGATTCATGGGAGGATGAAAAAACTTCACTTGCATCTGAGGACTGCAAGATGAAGGACAATTGTGAGGGAGATGAATCAACCCCTAGTTTACCTGTTAGTGAACCCAAAATCAATGCAGAGGAGGGTGATACTGCCAATGATGATAAGGGATATTTTGGATCAGATCCAAAATAAGAAGAAAAAATCAGATCTGAAGTCATTATCTGAACATACAACTAAAGTGGAAGACAAGCCCCCACCAGCTGGGTATGAACTAGGAAAATTGAAGGTGAAAAATCCTATGTAGAGAGATTAGCACAATTCAGAATTTTGGACTCCTTTGCATCATGATGAAGCTGAAATTTCATGTCCCAAATTTTTCATTGTGTCACAATGTCCTAATCACATTTTCCATATTCATGATAGTTTGTCAAATTGATGCTAAGGGTCAAATAATTGCCAATGAGGAAAATTATTAGTTTCCCAGGTTGGGGGTGGAAGCTTTGGGATTTGGAATAAGGGGGGTAGTAAATAATGTTTGAACATTAGAATGGCATAAATATTTAATAAAGCAGCTAAATAAATAAATACAAGGGAAAATCAAAGTGGCAATTGATCATGAAGACACATGGAGGATGTGGGACCCACACAAGCTAGATTTTCTGTGCCACATGGAATCCTCCTTTTGTCATTTAGAATCCATAGGAAGACCAAGGTTCTTGGGATTAGTTGGAAATTCAATATACTTGGAATGAATCAATTAAGGTCGAATTGGAGTGGAAGAGGAAGAGGCATTTTGGAGCTAGTGAGACACTCGGACTAGATTCCCTAGCTCTATGACAACAATGATGAAGATGCTATGACACCTATGACACAAATCAGATCTAAACGTTGACATCTGACATTTATGACATGTCAGGGCTAAATATATCTCCAAGAGGGCTCTCAAGGGAGTTAGGGCAGCTAAGATGCTTCCACATGTGATTTTGTGGAAGTGGGAGACTAGGAATTGTTGTACAAGTGGTATTCTTTGGAATCTCTTCCCAACTAGAGTTTGAATGCATCTCTTGGAAGGAATTAGACCCATAGATATATTGGAAACTTTATAAATGTCAAGAACAAAGAATGAAGGCATATTTTGATCATTTGAGAAATTTGCATTTGTGAAGAGAGAGAGTTAGTGGATGACTAGTTTCTTTCCTTAGCCAATTTCGAGGGTGAAATATTTCCATCCAAGTTGGTGTGTGGAAAGGCCATTCAGGTATTTCATAGAGCTTTAATTGAGTCATTAGTTATAGCTTCGCATGGTCCATTTCTGATGGTAATAAGCTTAATATACTATGTTATTCATCTTCAGAAAGTCTCAGGTCGAAATACAAAATGGTTGTATGTAAAACTGATTATTAATGAGCAAACAATGATCATTTCAACACTATATTGATGTATTCCATTGTAATGCTGACGATTTCGAATGAAAGAATGTTTGATGGATTCGAACGGATAAGTAAAATACTGATAGTTTATGAATGAATGGACTATTTTCGATGTATTATATGAGTTTAATTTTCATTACATAAGCATTTGGAGTCATTTTGATGATATTCATAGCATTTGGAGAAGATTTCCTACCATTTCCCCCAAGGTTAAAACTAGTATTTTTGCATCTGATTTAAGGGAGTTATAGCAGACATTAAAAGTTGAATGGTGATTCATATGAGTTCATTTTTTTGTCCTTTATATTTCCCCTGCTACCATTCAAAAATTAGAGTTGTATTGAGTTCAATTAGAAATTCATTTTCATCATCTACCCCTAGGGGATTTGAACCACAAGTTGCTCATAAAACTCCATAGATTGACTAGATTGAAAAAGTGAGTTGGAGAAGTAATTTTATGGTTGGAAGACACCTATAAACACAATTTCTATGTATTAACATCATTTATACACCTTCTGGTACAATTTTGTAGAAATAATAGATCAATGATATGTGCAATGATGCTAAGAAGAAGCACAGGAAATAGATCTTGCTACTAAGAATTCTCACAAGCATACACAGGGAAATAAGAGAGAA
>LPNX010410647.1:157891-225560 GCA_001517045.1 Pseudotsuga menziesii
CCCCACAAATTTGAGGGCATTTGGATCTATTTGGAGCCATCCACCATTGGGGGTTTGAGCCTCAAAATTACTAGTAAATTCTATGAGTCTCTTGGATACCTAATCGACCCCAAAACCACATATAATGCTGCAAATATACTTCACTTAATGTATTATAACAGATCCAAGTCTCATACCAACCATTAGTGGAGGTTTTACAGTGTTTGGAAGAGATTTGTTCCAGAACCGAGGGGGGATTTCCACCTCCCAAATTGACTAGTCTTGTCTCGAAACTTCTTCCCTTGAAAATTGCAGACCCTGGTTGGGTATATAAGTAGATTATGTATCTGATAGTTTTTTTAATGTGTCCCATCACCCATCATGACCTTCCTCACCAATTTTGAAATTAATTGGAGGAGTTGGGAATCTGTTTTATCCATATACCGAGAGTTGAAATTTGGTGAATTTGAGCACTTTGGGAAAATTATTCACAAGGGAAATTACAGTGGTATTAGAGCATTATATTGGCACTTGATGTGGTCATATATTTAGGAGTACAAGAATTCGGGTACCACCATTAGATATTGAAACCAAAAGTGCTTTTGTTGAAGAGGAAACTATGACTAGGGATGAAAAGGGAACCTCATATCATGGTGAGGAGCATATAAAAATCATGGAACCTATCTTTGAAGACATGACCAAGAATATTATGAAAGGATTCAAATTTTTGGCTATCCAACTTTGGAGAAAATATATTGATCTTAAGAAAACCAAGGGGAAAAATGCATCAGTTTGCTTGAAGGAGCAAAAGGAGGAGACCCATGAACCACCTAGTTCTGAAATAGGTGAAGTAGAAGAAGTGGTAAATGAAGAGGATAAAAATTCACTCCCAATTGACTATGAAAAATATGAATAGACATCACATGAGTATGAATAAGTTTCTATTGAAAATATTGAATATCATTTTGAGACACATTCTACCTTGGAAATGAAACAAAGAGAATCTACTGATGGATGCTTGAACTATGAAGGAGTACCTACTGATGGGTGCTCACACCTCTATATTGGTGACATAGAGATCACTTTTGAAAGTTTTTCTGCAAGCCAAACTTCCATTAAACATGAAAATGAATACCTTGTAGCAATTGAAGAAGAAACAAGATCAACTTCCCCATCACCACTTGAGCTTCATGAAGTTGGTCTAAGCAAGAAGGAAGAAGATGAGGAGGTTCATTTGCAAGAGCCTCATTTTTTTGAAGGGTCCTTAAAGATGAATGAAAATAAGATCAAAGAGTCCCTTAGCATACTCCATGACACTCAAGCATTAGTGTCTAATTCTTGTTGGAGAGCTACTTTATTGGAAGAAACATCCTTCCTTAAAGACATGGAGAAGATTCAAAGAGCAATGTGCCACATCAAAGGTAATTTCATGTCTTTGTTTTTTATAGAAACCATTTGTTTGAGCTTAATGAATTGTTTAATGATTCATACTTGTAGAATAATGAGGAAAATCATAAGCTCATAATTCAAAATGGGCAACTTCTTAAAAAGTTGCAAGATTGCCAAATGGTAGATTGTTTGGAGGATTCTCATGACATGGTGGATCATGAGAAATGTGGAAATTTGAATGTGCTTGTTGTTTTTTAATATGAACTTGAAGAGATCCACACACTTGATGTCGTGGAAGAGGAACTTGAATTGTCTCTTGATGAAGGTTGTGCAATTTTTAAAGAAGAGCGTGATTCCTCTACATCGGAACCAATCTATGACAATGGTTTCACACTTTTGAAGGATCTGCACGATACTACCCATATGGATCCTTCCCATGATGAAATTTCTACACTTTTTGATCATTTGGGTGAGTTATTTCATTCTCCTACATCCTACAATTCCATGTTTTACAGCATTAGTCTCAATGAAGTATGGGTGAAAGGGTTCTTTTTTATGGTGCCACATGAGGAGTATGGAACTCCTAGATTTCCATTTTGTGATGACATGGTTGGAGCACATTCTTATTCACATTCACAGCAGCATCCTTTGTTACTTTATGATGATGCACATCTACATGGATTCACCTATGATATGCATTTGAGTCTCTTGAAGACTCATGGTTTTTCTTGCTCAACACTTGGTTCATTTGATGTTGGAGGAACTTCATCCAAAACTGGGGTGAACAGATTTATGATTGGAGAACATTTTTGCTGCCAGCCACATACTATCTTATATCTTTATGATTCTCTCATTCGTGGATGTATGGGTGAGACTTCTTTGAGTCATTTGAAGTTTCCTTGTTTTTTTGCTCATTATTTGGTTCGGATTTTAGTGGAGATTCTTCATTCACTTCTTGGATGAAAGAATAAATGGCTGAATATTTTGATGCATATCACATCCTTTTGGAGCAGCATTATAGGACATGGGATGCTCACCTATGTCATTGGAGAATATTTGATTGGTCACTTGAAGCTTGTGTGCACTTGGCAAATGGTGGTCTACTTACTTGGAGGTATAAGCACTTTCATGATTTTTTGATGAGGCGCCTCCTTGATGTACATCTTTATTATGTCGTTATGTACTTTGATGATATATATTATGTACTCATGATGTTTGGAAGAATTCATACAAGAAAATGGGATCCCGGAATTCTCTTTCCTAATGGTATGGGTTGGAGAGCGCTCATAATTGTTGGAGTGCAATACAAGCAATGGGACCCTGGGGTAGTTGTTAGTCCCATTGATTTCAATTTTTTGGGGAAACAAGTAGTATGGGGGATGGATTCCCCACTTAATAAATTTATTTTAATCATAGTAGTGCAGCAGCAAGCATGATGGTTCCTCTCTAAAATCTTCATGGAATCTCAAAGACTCTAACTTGGGAAACTCAGTGGCAACTTCAAAGAATCATACAGAAAGCAGGATCTTCAACACCCATGTTTGAAATTGCTTGAGGACAAGCAATATTGGAAAGTGGGGATTTTTCATGTCCCAAATTTTTCATTGGGTCACAATGGTCTAATCATATTTTCCATATTCATGAGAGTTTGTCAAATTGATGCTAAGGGTCAAATAATTGCCAAGGAGGAAAATTACTAATTTCCTAGGTTGGGGGTGGAATCTTTGGGATTTGGAATAAGGGGGGAAATAAATGATGTTTGAACATTATAATTTCATAAATATTTAATAAAGGATCTAAAAAAATAAATACAATTTAAAATCAAAGTGGCAATTGATCATGAAGACACATGGAGGATGTGGGATCCACACAAGCTAGATTTTCTATGTCACGTGGCATCGTCCTCTTGTCCTTTTAAATCCATAAGAAGCCCAAGGGTATTGGGATGAGTTAGAAGTTAAATATACTTGGAATGAATAGGTCTAATTGTAGTGGGAGAGTAACTCCCATGGAAGAGGAAGAGGCATTTTGGAGCTAGTGAGACACTTGGACTAGATTCCCTAGCTCTATGACAACAATGATGAAGATGATATGACACCTATGACAAAAATCAAATTTGAAGGCTGAAATATGACATATATGACATGTTAGGGATAAAAATAGGTCCAATAGGGTGCTCAAGGGAGTTAGGGAAGCTAAGATGCTTCCACATGTGATTTGGTGGAAGTGGTAGACTAGGAATTGTTGTACAAGTGTCTTTCTTTGGAATATCTTCCCACCTAGAGTTGGAATGCATCTTTTGGAAGGAATTAGACCCATAGAGAGATTGGAAAATTTATAAATTTCAAGAACAAAGAATGAAGGTGTATTTATATCATTTGATAAAATTGCATTTGTGAAGAGAGAGAGCTAGTGGATGACTAGTTTCTTGCCTTAGCCAATTTCAAGGGTGAAAGATTCCCATCCAAGTTGGTGTGTGGAAAGGCCATTCATGTATTTCATGGAGATTTAATGGAGTCATAAGTTACAGGTGCAAGCTACATGGAAACTTGTGGACACTTCAATATCAGCTTGTTCTTTCGTCTATTCCAAGTTTTCGCATCATATTCTTGCTCTATGGACTGAGGCACACTTGGTGAGCTATTGATCTATTTGGGAGAGGATATAATGGTCCATTTATAATGGTAATAATATTAATATAATATTTTATTAATATTCATAAATTCTCAAGTCGAAATATCAAATGTTTGTATGTAAAAGTGATTATTAATGAGCAAACAATGAGCATTTCCCCTCTATATTGATGTCTGACATTGTAATGCTGATGATTTCGAATGAAAGAATGTTTATCTGATATATATATGATGAATGGACTGCCATTGATACTCTGTTATTCATATTCATAAATTCTCAAGTCGAAATACCAAAATATTTCATGTAAAAATGTTAAACAATGAAGAAACAGTGTCATTTCCCCACTACTTTGTTGTGAACCAATGTAATGTTGATGGATTCGAATGGATAAGTAAAATAATGATGGTTTATGGATGAATGGAATGTTACTGATGTATTATATGAGTTTAATTTTCAGTACATAATAATTTGGAGTCATTTTGTTGAGTTTCATAGCATTTGGAGAAGATTGCCTATCATTTCCCCCAAGGTTGAAACTAGTCTTTTTGCATCTGATTTAAGGGAGTTATAGCATACATTAAAAGTTGAATGGTGATGTATATGATTTCATGTTAATGTAATTTATATATCCCCTGCTTCCATTCATAAATTCGAGTTGGATTGAGTGCATTTGGAAAGTAATTTTCATCATCTACCCCCAGGGGATTTGAACCACAAGTTGCTCGTAAAACTCCATACTTTGACCAGATTTCCAAAGTGAGTTGTAGAAGTAATTTGATGGTTGGAAGACACATATAAAAACAATTTTTTATGTATTAACATCATTCATACAAATTCTGGTACAATTTGAGTGCATTTGGAGCCATCCACCATTGGGGGTTTGAGCCTCAAAATTACTAGTAAATTCCCTAAGTATCTTGGATACCTAATCGACCAAAAAACCACATATAATGCTTCAAATATACTTTAATTAATGTCTTATAACAGATACAAGTCTCATACCAACCATTAGTGGAGGTTGTACAGTGTTTGGAAGAGATTTGTTCCAAGACCAAGGGGGGATTTCCACCTCCCAAATTGACTAGTCTTGTCCTGAAACTTCTTCCCTTGAAAATTGCAAACCCTGTTTGGGTATATAATTTTATTAGATATCTAATAGATTTTTTAATTTGTCCCATCACCCATCATTACCTTCCTCACCAATTTTGAAATTAATTGGAGTAGTTTGGAATCCGTTGTATCCATATACCGAGAGTTGAAATTTGGTGGATTTGAGCACTTCGGGAAAATTATTCACAAGGGAAATTACCTGAAATGATAGGGAATGATATGCTCTCTAATTTATTTCCATGTCACATTTCATTCCAACCTTCAGAGATTCCCTCCACTGCACATCATGGAAGTGATTTTGCAGAAATTTCAAAGGATGACTTGTATGCTGAGAATGAGTTTTGTGTTGTGGATCCATGCCACAAAAAAAATGGTCATGTATGTCAGTTATTAGAAGAAGAAACCTTGGTGGAGGATCTTCTTTGTGAGCCACATAATTTGAGTGGATCACTAAAGTAGGACAAAAAGAAGTTTATGGCAGCCATGAAAAACTTTGTTGGCGTCAATGCCTTGGTGGCAAGATGTTGTTGGAAAGCTTTTGGTGAAGAGATGGAGGGAGAAGCCTTTATGGAGGAGTGCATAGCACTGAAAGAAGGCATGGAAAATATTAAGGAGAAATATATGAACTTAGTTTCTGACGGAGATCATCTCCTCATGATGGATGAGATGTACCATAGTGCACTCAAGAAGGAAGAAGAATAATCAGAGAGGCTCACTAATAACTTGGAGATCACTAGTGACTTATTGAAGAGCACACAAAGATTCCTTCAAGAGTCAAAGTTGCATATTTGTCAACTTCAAAAGGAATTGAATGTGTCACCCCTTTCATGTTGCATGGAAGGAAATATTTTAGGTATAATGGAGGGACCTCATGTGGAGGACAACCATGAGGAAGGAGCAGATTTGCAGGTGTTTGTGAAGAGCCGTGACTCAAGAGTATTTTGGCCAAGCACTTGTTGGTATGCAGAATGGAATATAGGAGTTCTTAGCTATGGGAAATATGGCTGAGTACATTCCAATTGAATCAGCAAGTGAATGTGATCATATATTCATGTATTGGGTAGATAAAAATATCATAGAAATAGAGGACCAAAGATGTACTAGAATAGCTTGCACCAGTGAAGGGTTGTCTAACACACATGTCAGGAAAGAGACACATTATGAAAAACCCTTATGGTTGGTAGAATCTAATATAGAGGGGGTGGCTGATCACATTCCATATGGATCATCAAATTAAAAAGGTCCTTATTCATCCATTGATTGGGTGGATAGAAACACCAGGGGAATGAATACGGTTGGAGGTAAAGAGTTTAAATTCTGCAATAAATTCCTTGTTGTGGATGAAATTGTCTTGACATGTGGGAAGCCACAAAGATTTAATCTGAAGCCATTGAATACCTTCCATACACATGCACATGAGTTGCATTCTAATTTTTTTGTGCTTGAGGAATTTTTGGATGCAGATGATGAGTTCCAAGCACATGGACATTGCCCAAGAAAGGCTGATTTTTCTCATGGAAGGAGTTCTCTTTTCAGTGAAAATTCAAAAGAACTCCCTTGTGTTGGACCATCCCATGGTAGGATTGATGCATCCACACCTTTGGTGGACACATTTTGCAGATAGTTGTTTGACCGTAATTTATTCCACACACCTATGGCATCCAACGCACACGAGGATGATAACTGGGTGAAGGGTTTCTTTGTTTCTATGCCAACTAAGGAGCAGGAGGCTCCCACACTCATCCATGGGGATTTGTTGAGGGAACCACACCCTTCTCATCCACATAAAATGAAACCATGTCCTATCTTTGATTCTTCCATTCATGGTGGTGATTGCATGACCAGTGGCAGAGAGTTGAGCCATTGGGATTGTGCACATGGGAAAGCAATAAGATTCCAATATGGATATGGCAGTTGGAGGATTTGTTCATATATGGCAGGAATGGGTAGGTACTTGTTGGATTCATGCACCTTGGAGGGTGTACCTTTTTCTGACACCATGGAATTTTCAGCAGACACATCCTACATCTTCTGTGAGCAACATGGGAATCTATGGTTGTTGGAGGATGCCCAAAATTGTCTTGGGACATGGGACTCACACCATGTCATTGCAGCAACATAATTGTGAGATTCAATGCTGATGTGCATCAAGCACATAAGGAAATTTATGTTGGGTGGGGAAATCACACAAATTTCCAATTTTGCATTGGGAATTTCCAATTTTCAGCACAATGGTATGATTCCCACATCATGAATATCATTTCCTGTGATGATAATTTTTTATGGTGGATAGTAATGTTTGGATACTTACAGTTGAGGAAATGGGATCCAGGAATAATTTTGTCTGATAAGTGGATTTGGAAGGAATTCTCACTGAATGGAGTGCAATGCAAGCAATGGGACCCTGGCATTGCTTGTTTTTTGAGAAACTTTACATGTTGGCTTGATGAAGCAAGCCAAAAAAAAAATTGCACATGAGTTCATGCTCCAGTTCTTCTACATGGTGGACAAATTTGCAGCACTCTGGAGTTATTTTGCTTGAGGACAAGCATATTTGGGACAGGAGGACTGTCATGTCCCTATATTTTTGGACATAAAAGTGTTGACCATGCCCAACACATTGGGGGGTTAAAGATGCATTAATTACCTCACCTAGGGAATTTTGTCCAAATATTATTTATCAGGCATTAATTAATTAGCCTAGGATAATGTTGCTAAATAAACATTATTGAGGCAAGTATTTAATTTTTATTTATCATTAATATTTATTGTGCAAATAACATGTGGAATCGATCTTGCCATGTCAAGCACAATTGGCAAGACAACTTGCCAAGGGAGGAGATTAAGAAAGTGGAAACTGTATGACAAAAGCAGTCAAAGAGAAAAAGGAAAGCGCCCAAAAGCTATGACAAAATCTGTCATAACAAAAGCAGGAAAGTTTTGGAAAAGGAGGGAGAGTTTCCTTTTCCATACTCAGGAAAGCTGTCAGAACAAATGCAGGAAAGTTTTGACAAAGGAGGGCGCAGTTTCCTTTTGGAGACTCAGTCTCAAAAGCAGGGAAAAGCATAAAAGTTGTAAGGGATAAAAATAGCAACTCTTTGACTAAGGAGGGCGAATTTCTAAGTCATATGGATGAATTGGAGAGGGAAACATCTCCACATGGACCCTACATTACAATTTTCTCAAGGAGGGCCCATGACTTGGCTAGGATTAGGGATTTAGGTGTTGACATGCTCTCACAGGTCACCTATTGCCTCTACTTGCTAAACAGGTCACCCAAAGTTCTATTAAAGAACAATTCAAGCTCATTCACACAGTTTGGTTGATGTGTTTATTGATCTATGCTTATGTGAGCATGTATTTCTGAGTGATGTGCCTCAAACATTTGGGAGATTAGCCCCAAACCTTCCCTTCCCACTCCTTCATCCCCATTTCTTCTCTTTGCAGGTATGGAGAGATTTAGGTTCAGCCATTGAAGGTCATATCAGACATATTTTTCAGCATACATCTCATCCAATTCAAGCTCCAATGAATCCCAAGCTTCACATACGCTCTCATCCTTCCTCTTCTTATGTTTTGGGCCTCGTGCCCATCATTTTGGAGTCCTTTCTGTAATGGTAAGTCTATAAAATTCTCTCTGATGTATAAAATATTTCATTTCTATTTCTAAGGTTGAAATAATTCTGTCCTTGGAGTTTACCTTCTCAAATTCTCATGAAAAGCTTAATCTGTCATTGTAATGGGGGGAAATTGATCACTTAGTGCAATAATGAGAAACAAAAGGGTATGGGCATGAGTATAGATTATTATATATGTCCATTGAAGCTATATTAATGTTTTTCAGATGTTATTTTCTACATTGAATTCAATCTGTTATGAATCCTAGGCTTTATTTGCACCCTAGCTAGAATACTAGTTTTAAATGACTAGTTTTACCATTTCTGCTATAAAATAAGTTCTACCCACTCAAATACAGTTCTGTAAGTTTTTTTGGATCACCGAAAAACCCACCTTCCCATAAATAACTCCATATAATATTTTATTTTGGGTCATACAGTCTTTTGGGATCCTCTATTGCGCAGGGTCTCACTAGGCCAAAATTGCCTAAAATTCCCAATTCTTCCCTAAACCGTCCAGACAATTCCAAATATATTAGAAACTCTCCAAAATAATATTTTATGTTGTATTAAATACTGATAACACCTATGCACTTTTCCCCAAGCCCCTGGTCGAAATAACGGAAGGAATTTCCCTAGTTTCACGATTGGTTGACCCAGAAGCGTGGGAGTAGGTTTCCGCATAGCGGACTCTCAAACCTGAATGGTCCCCAATATAAATGTGTTAGGGGTTAGTAATTCACTATTGTGAAATTAATCTTGGTTTCTTCCCACTTCCTACTCCAATGTCTGCAAATTTCCCATCAAAACACCTTGAATTACCTAGTCTGAAGATTCACTGAGTGGTTATAATTCAAAATCAGAAATTTTATTTAATTTGCAGAATTAGTTAGTGTTTTGGTATGCATATCAGACTTGGGGACCTTACACGTGCAACCACTAGAAAAATACTCCAAGCTGGACTATGGTGGCCGATAGTACATGGTGACGTTGCAGATTACACTAAAAGTTGCGATGTATGTCAAATAACAGGGAATCCATCACAACAAGATGAGATGCCATTAACACCTCAACTAAAACTGCAAGCATTCGACAAGTGGGAATTCAATTTCGTTGGACCCATAATTCCTAAATGCAAAAGAACAATGTCGTGATATATCATCACTGTGATAGACTACTTGAAAAGATGGGATAAGGAACCACCTATGATGGACTGCACAAATGCAACAATAGCAATGTTCTCTTCGACAATGTGGTTACTTAGTTTGGTTTTCCAAAGATATTGATGAGTGACCAAGGTAGTCATTTTTTCAATCAAACAATCAAAGCGCTAATATAGGAATCCCAGATACAACATAAGAAAAGTACCCCATATCATCCACAAGTGAACGGAATAGTCAAGGTGTTCAATAAGATATTTGAAAATGCAGTCACGAAGGTATGTAGTACAAGCCACGATGATTGGGATCTAAAAATCCCTGTGATATTGTGGGCCTATAGAGTGACATGTAAAAGACTGATAGGATAAACACCATTCAAATTAGTTTATGGACAAGAAGAGGTGATGCCAAAGGATTATATTGTTCCCAGTATACGCATAGCAAAAATTACAGGTATGAGTGACGAAGGAGTGATCGAATACAAACTGGTGCAGCTAGTATGACTTGAAGAGGATCGCTTCATCACAGGTTTCCTTCAGCAAGTAGAGAAGGAGTGACAAAAGGCTTGGCATGATCCCCATGTAAAAAAACACTTTCAGCACGGAGATATGGTTCTCCTCTATGACAACAAGTTTGTGAAGCACCCAGGCAAGCTTCAGATGCATTGTCTTGGTTAGACATTATACAATTCATTACCGATGGAGGTGAGGTACAATTGCACTAGTTAAATGGAGTTATGTTACCAAAACTATTCAATGGGAGTCGGCTTAAACCCTATTGGGATAGACAGGTGCGACACCTATGATAACAACCACGTAAAAAAAAATTAATGATGAAAGGATGGAAACTTATAAAAGAAACTGTGTTGACAAAAGGAAGATCGATGAGAAAAGGAAAACTGCAACAAGCTTGGGAACTTGTCGATATCAAACGAGGAGGGAAACGGTAAAATCAAGAAATAAATGAAGTTATTTAACCATGCAGGCAACGTCGCAAGTTGCAAATATGTACAATTAATGACAGGGGTGTGCGTTATATTTGCATAATTAATGGAGGATCCAGTCAATCAATGAGGATTTAGTCATCGAGATGCAAATCCATTGTATGAGAGGCACAAAAGCTATAATTTGGACCAAGGAGCCTAGTTCTATCCATTGTGTGCATTGAGAAGAATATTCAGAGCAAAGAGAGGAAGAGCAAGACCTAAGAGAAGTAAGCATGGAAAGAGGAGTTACAGAAGCGATGGCACAAGTTATTTCAAGCACAAGCACGCAGGAAGTTTTGATAGTGTGGGTATTCGTAATCAAAGAAATTCAGGACGTGGTCTCGGTAGCATGGCAACCGATCAGAAAGAAGATAAATGTGAATCGACCAATCACCTCAGACAGGAGAACCAATTTAATATAAGGGTCAATAAGGACTGCTGCAGAAGGAGAAGCGGGTCCATTAGCTGCAGTGGAAGAGGACACGACGACCAGAAGAAATCCACAAGGACCGAAGGTAGATGATATTATTAGGTATGTACCACCGAGGAAGGAAGGAGCACCAGTAGTTTGGGTTAATAGATCCAACAAATATACCATTAAGATGCCAGCAACGCCCAAAGGTGTTCATGTGATTACAAACATTGTATTGCTGCTGCAGAAGCTCCAATACAGTGACCACAATATCCTTACATATCTGGAATGCACCCAAGATGTCTTTAAGGAGAGGAAACATGGTGAGAAAGGCCTAATCACCAAAGAACCTGTGCAATGGGCGTTTGGATTGCAGCGCTCCAGACTGTTGTCGATCGTCCATATGTCGCATTTTGGAAGGTCCACAGAAGTAAATGTGTGTGTGAAGCAGCTGCTACCATGCTTCCATGGTGGCTACCTATGGCTAGGAACAAATGTACCCATCACAGCCGGTTTGATATCCCAAATCACCAGCTTACCCAAGGCAAGGGTCAACCTGTCACAATACTTTCGAGGAAAATATAACGACAAGTTGGCATCGAGGCTATGAAGCAAATATGGTGTTGTCAAAGATAAACCGGCATATGTAATTAATAATATCAATGACCAGGAAGTCAAAATTGCATCAAAGTTGCTGACAATAAAGGTAGTGTGGAAGAATCGACCGAATCAGTGCACGTCGGGGGTTATCGCATCCTCAATGTACTGCACAATAGGTGTACATATGAATTGGTCCATGTTCCTATTGAATGAATAAATGGAGGGTGTGGTGCTTGCACAAGACACAGGGAAGCCATTCACCTACTCTTGGTTACTGATACTCATTGCATTGGTTGGATGGATGGAGCCAACACATTATCAGGGAATGGAAATTGACGACATCAACATCTGCCACGGTGCAAGGTATAAAAACCTGTGGGTACTCAACAACAAGGAACGTCAAACAAACAACAACATTCATTTTTACTTCTATATGGATGCACTACGAGAAGAAGCATTCAAGGTGTCGTGTCTCACAGACCAAGTGGAAAAGAAATATCAAAGGATCGCACGACTGGTGATAGGGCCCCATGCCATACATATTCACGCATGAGCAGAGCCAGAACAACAATGGCTTATGACATGGTATAAGCTTATGGAGGAAGAGTTGGATGCCATCATCGAAGAATGGACCTTGAAACAGAACATTTTGGTAAGTGCATAAGAGCTCTCGGACCCAGGAAATGGACCATTGTTCAATATCCCGAACGAGCTGAAAAAACGTAGGATTCATAAGAGGAAGAGAACTCATAAGAAGAGGCATCGTTCACAACTCCAACAAAATTGAAGTTGGATAAACAACAACAAGAAGCACGGATGAAGTGTCGGTTCGAGAAAGGCAAGGGGAGTAGTGCCACAAGGCTCTTCGATGAACAAGTAAACAAGGTATTGGTTGCAATAATTGTGGCGGCCAACAACAATGAAGCAAATGTAACACAGCATGTAATAGGATATTTCCACCAAGCTATGCAAATACTACAAACCCTCACAAATGCAATAATCGAGACGAATATACCGCAAGAAGAAACAATGAAAAGGGCAGTAGAAGTTGACATTGGTACAAGGGTGCGACTAGTGCAGATCCCACCACATGTGGTCACAACGGGGGATTATGATACTAACATTACACTGCGAGAATGAAAATTCATTGATCTAGACGTAAATCTTTTTTTGATGCATGTGCTAGCAAGGCTTCAACTCACAGTAAGCAAAGAAATAAGGTACCTCAAAGCGACAATCCACAATCAACTGGTTCGGCCCAGGAAATAGGCAGAAAGAGGTGAAGAGGAAATCCAATGCCTCGAGGAAAAGGAAGTGGGAGAAAACAATGACAGTTGAGTACAGGAAACAGCTGGAGAGGGAAGTCTCCATGGACTGTGAAGAGATTCCAGACATTAGTCCATAAATGTTTGCGGAAGCAAAGGTATTGCGACTGGGAAAAAATATATTCGATTTTAGGAAGGAAAATGAGGAGTTGCAAGCTCAAACAGTACTCAGCACACCACTAGAGCATCTCACAAAAAGAAGAGGATCAATTGAAGATACCACAGTAGAAATCATTGAATGTGAAAAGGAATTCCAGATGATTGCAAAAGAAATCACACAAATTTGGGGAAGTTTGGTGCAAGATGAGCAGTTGCACCAACTAGAGGCACAACTTGGTGAAGCAGAGGTGCAATTGACAACGCTATGGGGATCACTCAAATTGATGCCCCCACTTGTGCAGGTGACCAAGGAAGTGGAGCTCAAATAGTTGTAGAAGCGCATCAATAAGGCGCGTACAAGGAAACAATGATGGTCAACAAAATTGGATGAGCTACAAGGTGCGGTAGAGAAATTGGTGCTCATATCCATGGAGGAAATAGCAAATACCAAGGCAGAGTTAATCACAGTGAATAATATGAATGAATAGAACCCAATGGAACAGGAAGTGGAATAGTGCACAAAAATCAGAACAAAGGTCAAGGAAGTTGTCGAACAAGTAAAAAACAAGTATGATGATTTCAAGACAAAGTTGAACACACCAGTTGCTTCCATTTGAGGTGGCTAGCATACGATCCACAAGTTTGTGTTGGGGGCCTATTGGAAAGGGGTTAGAGTTCACAAAGTGTGCTTTCACCACCGGCAAGAAGGACATCGATCGAAAGAAGAGTTAACCGCGACGAAAGGCGAAACCGACAAATTAGGGAATTTTGGTTGAGTTAGTTAGTGATTGGTTAAGTGGATCCTTTTTTAACATCCTAATGAGCCTATAAATAGAGTTATTATTGTAAGTGTAAATTATCAGATGTAAAGGGGATCATTATCCAAGTATTTAATTGAGCTTCGGTTAAAACTATATGTCGATCTATCGGTGTATCTGTTGATCTGTCTTTTGGGAATGAATTGATCGATCTACTATGCATCATTTGGATATTTGTGGAGTCATCTCTTTCGCTTTAACTTTTGGTGTGGAATTATTCGATTAAGGAATGTTATGTCTTTTATGATGTTGATTGGCAATTTGGTTGTGATGTTTTATCTCTGTGTCGGAATGTGTTTTGTGTTAGTGCAATGAACTATGTGATGGAGAAAATTAGTGGATGAATAATGTTTTCCCATTTTGCTAGTGAATGATGTGAAGTATTGCGGTGCTTAGTGATTTAATATGTGTTGGTATCTTCATCGATCTAAGTCTGGTTTAGTATGATTTCAAATAATGATGAGTAGATCTAGTTAATCGCATAGTTATAAACCTGGATTTCTTTTTAATGACGTGATAAAGTAGAGATAATGTGAAGTACTCTTCCTACTGTGGAAACGTGGTTCTTGTAGCCCGCCCTTAAACATGTCGGGTGAGACTGCGCCATCATTGTAGGCATTGTTGGAAAGGATAAAACCTTTCAAGGTCGATGTTTAGGGAGTATGTGTCAGTATTTGTTGACAACAGTTCCAAGTGAACCCCAGTCGACAGATTTGTTTTAACAACTCTTGTCTCTGATTCACATATAAATTTCATTAGAAACATAGACACATACAGATATATACTAACATATAACATAATTTTTTTATTAAAGTACATTTTTATTTATCAAAACTAGAAAATATTTTTTTCTCAAAACAATCACTAACATTCTTGATGGGCCTAAAAAGTAGTAACGCGTTGTTAGCAGTGCTTGTAGACCTAATTACGGATCTCATGGTGCTTTTAAAAATATATGCACACAAGTGTTTCAAGCATAAGAGCACCACTATCATTGCTCTAAAATTAACCTATTTTTTTATTTATATAGTATCAATGTGTCACATATATACCTACACACCACAATGGGGCATCGGGATATATAAAGCACTGACATGTTAGAACTTTAAGATTTTTATTTCATTGGTGCATTCAATATAGATAGGCATACCAATAGTGGTGCTTCAATATATATACAAAGAACTGACCTTGATGAAAAAAACATCTTTTTTGTTCACTACATTGTGCTACTAACACACCGAAAATGGTGCATCAATATATTTAAATAACACCACTTAGTTTAAAAAACTTGTTTTATGGTTTTAGTGGTAGTCAATTTAATTCATCAAAACACACCACAAAACTAAAGTTTCTATGGGTTGTATGGTTCTATTAATATGTAAAGGTGCACCATTTTTTGTGCATCTATATATATTTAGAGCACCACATTTTTTTAAATGTTTAATGTTTCACAGCAGTACATTGACTTTACTCAATTGCACTCTGGACATTTTATTTTTATTTAATTAATGATGCTCTATAAATATATAGACGCACCATGGTGATAATGCATCAAAGAGGACTGCGCTTTTCAAAATACTGGTTATGGTCTATAAATAGTGCAATTCGTTTACTAAAACGGATCATGGACATTAAATTTTTTGTTTACTAATTGATGCTCTGTATATATGTATATATATTGACACATCATTGGCGGTGCATTATTATCTTTATAAAGAACTGTTTGTTCTAAAAAAAGTTTATATTTTCATTAGCAATGCATTTCGTTTCCTCAAATGCACCATGTCCATAAAACAATTGTTAAATAAGCAGTTCTCTTTCAATATACAGAAGCACTATTAGCAGTGCATCCTTATATTTATAATGCACTCCATGTTTTTAAAAATTATTTTATTGTTTCAATTTTGTTCTGTTGTGTTTTTGGTAATGCACCTGCTACGGTGCATGAAAGTTTATATTCATCCCCCATTACTAGTGTTCTCTATGTTTACATATGGTGCAAGTCGAGCTTACTACATTCACCACGCATATTTTGTTTTTATTTTTTGTTTAGAAAGAGAACATTTTAGTTTTTACTCCACCAAAAAATATAATGAGAATGTAATAAAGACAATACCTAGACTATTATCGTCCTCGGATGCATGGTTGAGACATAAACATCGAATGATGTTTTCCACCCGTTCGAAAAAATTCCAACTCCACCAACCAACCAAACCATGGGATAAATCCAACAACAAATGAGCATCATGTTTGGGGGGACATCAAGCAAAGAGAATTGTAGTAGTGCTTAGGTGGGCCTAGAATATCTGACGCACTAAGAAATGGGTGAAATGAGTAATTCAATGCAATATTTTTGTTTACTTTATTTGAGTGCACCCAATTTAGGGTCGCACTAGTGCATCTTGTATAATGGCACACCAATGTACTTCTTGTTATAGAGAGAACTATCGAGTATTTCTGTTTTTACAAAATGAAAAGAGGTTATGTTTCTTGTAGATGGTCCATTAAACTTAGTTACACACTAGTGCGTCTCCGAATTTAGTATTTATCAACGTCCCCATATTCAAAAAATTAAAAATAGTTTTTCCCAGTTGATGAAGGGTTTTTTTGACATAAAGTGGTGCATTTTATTATTCAACACGTCGGCGCATTAATATCATTCCCGTGCACCAGACAGGGTTTCCACAAAAATAAAATAAACATATTTTTACAAATTTCAATGAGTTATTTTGACATCAGTGCTTTGTTTCATTATGAACAATTGTGCGTCGTTGATGTTAGTGCACTAATGTGGCTAGGTAGATCGAGAGCACTGATTTTTTTTAAATAAATAGAATTTATATTTTTGTCTTTTAAATGGTGCATTTGACTCTTTAATGTACTGATGTGTATCCATCCTTAACATGCACAATAAGTTTCCTTAGGCAGTAAATATTATATATTTTTCTGAAATGGCACGAAGATTTTTGGACTTCAGTGCACTTCCATAATTAGGTGCACTTCTTTCTCGGTTTTGTTAGTAATTCAACGCTTAGGTGTGTCAGGTTGTTAAGCGCATAGGTGTGGTTTGTATGTTTAGCTTACCCAAAAAAAACTCTACTAGGACCTCTACCCACTCACCTCTGCTAAAACTTATGCCTACCCGCCTCCATTATAAACGATAAATGGGCTTTTTGTGAAGGGTCTCAAAAAACCTTCACTAGAATGTGTTTTCCTTGTAGTGTCTTGTGTGCCATCATATTTCAATATTTTTAATGTTAATTTTATATTATATTTAAATTAATAAATCCAACATAGCCGTAAAATTACGAGGTCAATAATTAAGACTTCCTTTAAGTGTCTTAACTTAACCAATCATTATTATTATTATTTTTGTTCGTGTGTAGCCTCCATCTATACTTGTGCACCATACAATTTTCTTTCCAAATTGCCAAGGATATAAAAAGTTAAACTATAATTTTTTTTAAATCTGTATTTTAGAAATATAATATATTTACAAATAAAAATCAATAAAAATAGACAGCAATATTTTATTCTTAAAAAACATATATTTAAAATATGCATACAAATATGTATAAGTGTATGTAGTTTCATGAATAATGAATAATGAATATGTTTCATATTTAAAAATGTTTTTGAAAATGGCCTTAAGAATAGGGAGTTGGTTAAATGGATTTTTTTATGCATCCTGGACAATTTAGTTTTCCATTATGAAGTTAAAACCAAAGAAAACAACTCATCCAACACATAGATGAAAAGATACAATCTTGCCAAAAAAAAATATCTACAGGAGTGCACATGAATAAGGATGTCGTTTCCCTACCATGAACATGGTTAAGGCCTAAATACGCATCTTTGGTGTGTGAAACATTTTAATGGAACCCATATCTAACTCCTACGGAAAATCCCCCCTATTGAGGTATGATGTTGTTGTGTATATTGTTTTTCATGGAACTTGAGCTCTAGAAGGTTCAATTAGGGCGTAAATCGATTGTTTACCCCATTGACCATGTGACATCGTCCAAACCCATTTCCAACACACAAAACCTACCTATGAAACCTATTTCCAACACACAAAACCTACCCATGAAACCTATATCCCACATGAATACTTGCATAAAACCCTTACAAAGGATGCAAATGACTACAGAAAACCATAATCAAGAAGAAGAAAAAATGGCACAAGGACTCATTCAAGGCTCTTGATCCTTGGAATATTCAATAATATCCCTTACACACTTGTTTTATTTCATTGACAATGTTCAATGACCTGCGACCCATCCTCAATTTGATAATCTCTTAGTGGCATACATATTCAACATTGATTCCAAAGACCCCCATTAGAGGGTTTGTGTTGTGGTTTGTAGGTGTTGTTCATGGTTTTTGAGCCTACGAAGAGGTGTTTCATGCCTAAGTCCCATTATTATTCTCTTATGGCATTATATAAACCTATAGACACATTAATGGTGCCCAACTAACATATTGATGGAATGAAAAGCACAATTAGAGGTGATTTTTAACTAATAGAGTTCATATGTGGAGGATTTAGGGCTTATCAATGGTGCCTCAGCCAAAAAAATATTTTTTTAGGGCTTGATGATAAGGATTCCCTTCCTTAACCAATGTTAAGGCCTTGAGGATATTTTTTCCCTACCACAACTATGGTTAAGGGACAAGACCTCAAGACCCATATATGGTGTGTGAAATATTTTAATGGCACACATACCCTTCTCCTAAGTAAAAGACCCCCTTTTTAGGGATCATGTTGTTGTGTCTAGGTATTTTCATGACACTTGAGCTCAATAAGGTTCAATTAGGGCTTAAATCATGTTTTACTCCATTGAACATCTAACGTAATCCAACCTATTTTCATTGTAAAAAAACTACACAAAACACATGTATCACACTTGAAGTACTGCATAGAACCACTACAAGGACAAATATGTAGGTATGAGGACTCATTTGAGGCCTTATGTCTAAGAATATTCAATAGTATCCATGAGGAACTTTTTTTCCTTCCTAGACCATGTTAAAGGCCCTACAACCTATCCACAATGTGAAATAGCTCTCAATGGCATACATGTGGAACCTTGCTTTCAAAGACCCCTAATAGAGGGTTTGTATTATGGTTTGTAGATGTTGTTCATGGTGATTGAGACCAAGAAGTGGATTTTATGGAACAAGGCCAACTATTATCCTCTTATGATATTGGATATACCTCTAGACACATTCTTAGTACACAACTAACCTATTGATTGCATGCATAGCACCCTTGGAGGAAATTGTTAACCAATAGAGGGTGCTAGTGCTAGAAATTATTCTCAGACTACTAGAAGAACAAGCCAACACAATCTCAAATAAAAATAAAATAAAATTGGTTTTTAGGGTTTCGGTTTATAGTTTTGGTTTAAAACTTCATCAACAAGGAGGAAAAATAATAACAAGCTAATACTGAACTGAATCATACAAGTTGGATAAACTGAGGATCAAACACATCCCAACAAGCCATAAACATTACACATGAAACACTAACTTCATCCACATGCTACAAGCATTTACATGAATAAAACCCTTAAACAAGAAATGAAATTGTAGACTGAGTAATCAACCTGATAATAAATGAAACAGCATGACAGGTAAAAGGCTTATCGGTTTATATATAATCAAAAAACAGTCATCCACTTACATAAGAGTTGTGAATGCTAACTTGAGATATCACAGCACAAAATAGCCTCTCCTTGTGTGAAAATTCGAACCCCCCTAACATCTCATTTCTTTCTTTTATCTTTGTTTCATCTCAAAACAGTTACATAACTAACTAACTAAATTTAAGCTAAAATTCAAAACCATTACTAAGATGGTTGTCTTTTCAAAATAACAATTTACTATTACAAAAGTTAACTACATGACACCTGTCAGTAGTAATCCTTATAGGTTCTTGGCTGCTTCAGCCAGCAATGCTATCCCTTCCAAAGCTTGTGATTTCCTCTTGGTTCTTTGTTGTTCTGCTTCCAAGTCTTCAACCTTCTTCAATAGTCTTTCATTTTGTTGGGTTAAATCCTGAATTGTTTGATTCAATTCCTTAAATTGATTTTGACTCTGATTCTTTCTTCTAAGAGCTTCTTTCGAAACAGAAATTAACTCCTGATAACGAGTGTTTATGTCATTTAAGTCCTCCCTTAACCTTCTATTAGTCGTGACTAAACCTTCGTTTGTTTCACTCATAAAACTGATTTGATACTTGCACTGCTTCAATGTTTTCTATAGATTCTCAATCTCAGAATCTACGCATAGTCCCTCTTTTGTTGTAGAGGTCTTTTCTGATAACCATGGAATGTTCATCTTTCCAAAAATCAAATCATCATCTTCATCTTCTTTATATGCTTCCTCTACAGGAACTTCTAGAGGACTAACTTTTTCAGTACTGCAAACCTTTGATTGCTCTGCATCCTTGCCTTTGCCTGGTGATGATTTTGGAGTTACTAAATGTTCCTTTTTACTCTAGACCAGCTTAGAATTTAGGCCTTCTTCATCCTCCAAGTCTTCTTGAGATGGAATCTTCAATTACAGTCACTTTCTCTTTAGCATATTTTGGATTTAAAATCTTTTTCATACCGAGCCTTAACTTGTTTTTTGCTCTTGTTTTAGGTCTCCATCTTGTTTCAAATCCTCCTAACATTACTAATGATTTGCCTTGATACCTAATAGCTGAAAGTTGTACCATTTCACATTTTAATCCTGCTGCAAATAACTCTTCTTTAGATTTTTCACCTAAACTCTGTGGGTTATCAGCTTTCAAATTATCTATGACAAGAAATTCCAGTATACTTTCTTGTATACTTGTGATATTTTGATTATGTTCTAAAGGACTCTTACCCTCTTCCTGCTTTGTATCAACTATATGACTTTCTTCTACATTCTCTGAAAATAGCTCATGATTTTCATTAATTATTCCTCTGCTCTCTTCATACACAAAGTCCTCGAATTTCTGGGTTGAGTCTTCTTCTTAAATGCCATCTTTCACCATCTCTTCAACTATTTCTCTTTTTAATCTATTTGCAAGGCAATGTTGTTTGTTCATTTGCCTTTTCTTGGGTTGACCTTCTTGTTGAATATGAATACCTGACCAAAATGCAAAATGTTCACAAGTTCTACCATTTTTTTGAAGAACTGTGTTAACAATCAATTTTATAAGTCCATGATGAAAGATAGACTGCTGAGTGTGATCTTTATGCCCTTTTACTCTATCTGACATTTTTTGTAGGCTCTTCAGAAAGAAAAAGGGGAGATTCATCTTGGACTCTTGATTCAGATGTTGGAGGAATCTAATGTGATACTTGAAAACTAAGGCAAATCTGCCCTCACAAGGAATGTAACTCTGTAGAATTCTTATAACCTCACTCCATTCAGGCTTGAATTTATGCAACTAAACACCCTTGCCCCAGTCTATGGCTTCAACCTCTGGCAATAAAAAATCTCTAGAATTGAAAGAAAAAGGTATTTTTTTAAACCAAATTTTTTTAAACCAAAATTCTCCTTCACCAGCTATACCTGTAGCTTCTTCAATTAGTTCTCTGGTGAGTTTGAATTTGGGGTGTCAAGAGAAACAGTTTTCTTATCCAACCCTGTGCAAATCTGTATGACAACTCTGGGTTGAAACCATTAATTCTCTGGAAAAAATTTAACCAACCAGCCCTTTGAAAAATTGTTGCACACTAAGGAAACTCTTCTGCCAAGCTGGTATCCATAGGCTCAACTCTATTTTTTTTGCCACTCTTTTTCATTTCTATTGTGAAACCCTTACCTGTGAATGTCTTTCTAAAAGAGTTGAAGAATATTTTCAAAAATGCTTCACTATAGCAATGAAACCGATAGTTGAGTAAATTCGAAACAATGAATTCGGAATTTTTTAAAATTGCCCATACAAAGCAACCCTTTGTCAATGCAAAGCACAATTGAGTTAATAATTTCTTTGTCTAGTTACACACCTATCACGATGATGATCTCAACTGCTGAACATACGCTCTCATGTCTTCATATGTGTCTAGCAGACATCCATAATTCTCTCTTCAATGGCCACGAGTACCCCCAATTCCTTCAATAATTTTTCTGTCAAATTAAGAAATGACAGGTGAGCACATGATCTTCAACAATCTTGGCAACTGCTCGTTCAACTGTCACTGTCATTAATGAGTTCTGAACCCGTGTAATCTTATGTGTTTAAAGGATTCCAGTGATTCAACTTCCTACGACCACGATCCTCCTTCAAACTCCTTTATTCCCTTCATACATTTGTCACAATTATTACTGAGCTCTATACACGTATCACTCTGTCCTTACAGGGGTAAAATGAGTCCTCCTGCTTCTGATTACTCAGCATCACCATTATTTGCCTTGATTTCATAAAACGACATTCTTGTAGCGATACCCTTCTTTAACCTTTGCTCCTGCGCTACAGGAATCCCCTTTTGCATAATTTTAACCAATGCTTTAAGAAAAAGGTTATTAATAAAAAATCAAGTTTGAAATACTCTTTTATTATAAACTTTTGAAAGTTTAAAGATGTACATGCTAACTAATAATCCCAAAAGACAAACCTTAAGACCAAAAATAATGAAATCATTCAATCATTAAAAGCATTAAATCCAACAAAAACCACTGATTGTCAAAAATTATTAAAATCAACATAAAATGTAAAAGTATAATAAACTAAAGTTGAAAATTAAGACCAAAAAGAGTAAATAAACTAAGAACAAAATCTAGTTCTAACAGAGGTCATACGTGGAGGTTTATGGTTCTATATCATAAGGAGATTTATTTATGGATTGAGGATAATACTCTCTCCCCCCATGTCTTCCTTAGACTCAATTCCTCTCTTCTCTCCCATACCCTTTGGAATCTACCAACCCCTTAACTCTACAATAACTCTCCACCACTGTAACCAGCCTAACTACACTTTCCCATGTGATCTTGACACCTCTACTCATTTATCCCTCCATTCTCCCTCACAACTCCTACTAAATACATATATAAACCTTACACCTCCTTAACTATTTATATTCCAACCACTATGTGCCAACCCATCCTTACATCCCCTTTTGCTCTAAATACCTCTCCACACATATTACTCTACTCCTAGTACTTTAACTCCTATCCCTTGTGTATTCAATCATTGTTTCCCTTAATTCAGATCATACCTTCCTCCTCCTCTTTTTCCATACTCATCCTCACCCTAATCCTCTATTCCCTTCCTTGTCCCCTCATTCTTACTACCTCTCCGCCCCTAACCAACACCATCTCTCCATTTCATCATGCTACTTCCTCCCCCTCCCCTTTTTCACACACTGTACATGTTCTCATTCACCCACACTTGCCAACTCAGTCTTGTTTGGTCACCCAAATCTTGTATTTTCATCCTATTTATCTTTCACTATTCCTCACATTCATCTCTATTCATCACTCTATTAATCGTTCCCTATGCCATTTTAATAAATAAATATGGGTTACCTTGTTATTTTCCAAATAATTTATTTTTAACTATTTTAAGAGAAGTTATGGTTAAATATTAAGAAAATTAACATATTTTCATTATATCTCAACGTTGGATGAGTTTTATGATGTTTTCAGGCATATTTGAAGATTTTAACAAAGTAAAAAATCACCATCTAGCCTCAAATTCGAATTTCATCTTCAAGCTTTCAAGATTTGAAGAATATTTGCGATCATTATTCAAGCATGCTCAAAGGAGAAGATCATGGAGATAGCATTTCTTATCCAAGATATTATGGAGGATTTGAAGGGATAGGTTGAGAGAAAAGTGGATCTGTAATTATGAGCTGTTTATCTTCTTATCCAAAGTATTCATGTATGAATAAGAGGGTTATCTCCTTATTTGGGAGGAGGCCTCTTTAGGGATGTGGACGTAGAGAAATAATTTATGTCTTTTGAGAGTTAGTCATGGAGTGGATTTTGATTGTTATGTAATGGAGATGGTGATGTAATGTAAACTTCTTGATTTCTCCATAATTGATTTGGATTGCTTTCTTATGAGTTGTTAACGTAGATTTTATGTGAGCTCACATGTGGTTTTTTTCACTTCTTATTTTTATCATTTGTCATTTGTTACATGTTCTTATCATAGATTAGTTCCCTTATTTTCTTGCTTTCTTAATTGTGTTTACTTTTATGCAATTTCATGTGATTTCGTAAGTAGGTTTACCTTCACGCAATTTCATGCCTTCTTGAATTTACTTTATGTCATTTTGTTCTTAGATTTGGATTCAACAACATTAGTATATTTGTTTCCTTTCAAGTATTAGCATAGGCTATGTATATTCTAATTCTGCATATATTTTTCTTGCACCTCTAAGTTTACGAACTCCTGGATTGATAATTTATGTCGAAATTACCATTATATATTTCGCTCGACATTTTGGGGTCATTGTTGGGGAGGTGCTAAAATGGGATTAGAGTTTAGATAGGTTGTTTTTTTACACAACAAGGGGGAGGGGAAACAATAAGATGCAAAGACACCTTCACTACAGAATTTATGTGGTGTTATAGCCTGACGCATCCACTTTGGTGGGTATCTCCAATCCTTGTTGTTCCCTCTGCATGTAAATATGTTTCTCATTTGCAAGCATGTTTATTTTTCCGCAAAGAGTGATTTAGTTTTCCTGCAATAATGCTTAATTTCTACAAGTGTGGTGTGATTTACATTTCCGCAAAGAGACTTTCATTTTCTGCAAGAATATTTGTTTTATGAGAGTTGTTTTTATGCAAGTGTGTCTTTATCCAGTTCATTATTCTGCATTTACATTTTTAGTTGTAAGTTTGATTGCTTTCATTATGCACTAGTTTTGTTTTTTGTAGCAATTTGCACCCACAACACCTGATTTCTAAATTGGTTTCTTTTTGTTCTTAAAGTGTGTTATTTACATTTTTTGCAAGAGTGTGTTTAATTTTCTACATGAGTGGTTTTTCTGCAAATAGTTTAATTTGTTTAAGTTTAAGATTCGGATTTCAATTTGTTTTGGTGTTGTAAGAGCCCTCTTTTCTATTAATGTACAATGGAAATACAAGAACACCAACAAAATGGGTTTTATGATGATAAGTGTGGAACGAATTTCTCAGGTCCTAGCAGCAGTTGGGATCTCCTCTTCTCAAGAAGAGTACATTTTGACTGCAGTGAAAGAAGAACCGACAGTCAATGAGACACATGTGTCCCATGAGGAGAAATCAGTTGAACTCGACATCAAGGACAGCGATAAAGAGATGCAGTATAATTTACATGAGGAAGGGAATCAAGCATATCAAAGTCCTATCAAAGTATGGTTCTAATCGGTTATCAGGTAAGTTCAATGTCTTCTTCCTTATTTCGTTGTATCGCATTTACTACAGCTAATTTCTCCCACTTGTGTACATTTTAAGTTTCAAATTTCGAAATCATGTGTGAATATCTTCTTATTACTATTACGTGTATGGTTCCATTGGATATTTGACTAGACGTAAATAATTTCTAACTTTCAATTAGAGTAGGGCAGGTAGGATAAATGAATAAAACAATTTTCAGTTTTTGTTTTAGTTTTGAATAAGTATGTTGTCTTCCCATGCTTCGTGCGAAAGTAGATTTTAAATGGATGGCTCAAAAAGCCGTTTTCAGGAATAATTTTAATTGTTGACGATTAAAAAAAATGCCTTATCCAATTTTAGTCTTCTAACTTGCCTGTTTCCATTACTAATAAATTGGTTATTGATTTCACTTAAAAACAAAAAAAACACAAAAATTAAAAATTAAAAAAAAAACATAAAAATTGAAACAAAAACCAAAACACATAAAATAAAATTTTCTCCAAATAAGTATCATCCTTTAACTGAAATACGATGGAGTTACACGCTAGAATCCCATGTCGCATTCATCCTTCGACTTAAAGCGCAACCTACAAAAGCAACAAAATTCAATTTGAATGCTTGAGGTTCATTGTTTAGCTCGGGCCTAGAAAGAGTAAAACTGAATTGTGCCAATGCTTGAGTTGGTGAACTTAATTTGATTGTGCAAAGACTGTGTTTCTCGCTCCAATAGCTTCTATCTCAGCTAACTCATCTCTAGTTCGAGGAGTCGCAACAATGCCATCATGGACTCATGGTTGTGCGGCAAAGCTAGAGACTCTTAGCAAGTATGTGATATTGTGAAGAGTCTGTTAGCATTATTAGATGATAAGTCTTTGACTCGTGAATCTAAATTTTCTGATCTGAGTCATGATTTTCTTGATACGGTAGAGGAAGATCTCGGATCAAATCCTTCTGGTTTGGATTGTTGGTCAACAGTTGTAATACCAAATCCCATTATCTATGGCCACCTTTACCTAAATATTGGTTGGGATCAAAATCCTGATTGAGTTACGAGTGGAAATTATCAAGCGAACCTATCATCAAGAGAGTACGAGGAGAAGGGAATCGTTAAGAATCGATTGATCAACATTCAATGGAGATCTCGACATATCTCTTTAGACGCAATGGGAGATATTCTTCCTATGAATTCATTAATCAAAATCACGTGATATTTTGGTGTGCTCAACGAAGAGGAAGTGTTGTTAATGGTGTATTAAGCCATGTTTGAATAAATCGCTCAACATTTTGATCAAAACAATTTTTAGGTTTTTTTTAGAGCGATTCCATTTCAGTGTTTTTACTTGGGACATCTAAATTGTTGCCAAACCAACCTACCTTAGGCTTCAACTTTTGTTTTTATATCTCTAACGGAGAATCAAGTGCGGTTTTCACATTTAAATTTTGAACCGCATGCCTTTCGCAAACAATGCATCCCATCTATGATTTGCTACCTCATATTCATTCTCTAGTCTATGTTGATGTATACCATATTTTGAAAAGCGAGTACAGGTGGTATAGTGATCTGGTGTGTAATAAGCATCATGATTGACCGACCACCTTTCACTGCCAACAATGTGACACCTACCAGAGGAAAGCACTTGACGCATTACACCTTTGCATACACCACTTCTTCTGTTGATGGATCCTAACGAGTAGCTTAAGAAACCAAGTGGTGTATCTAATTACACTATCTATTCATTGGAGTTGTCCATCCATTTGTTGACCCATTTCACCTAACAGTACGATGGTTGTTCGTCCACCAGACTTCCTCCTTATTAAGGAGAAACAAGACTTCCCACTCACTCTGTTGGGAAAAACTAGATCCAATAAAACAAAGACTCTTCGTTGATCCACCACCTAAACTACGTGGACTATTTTCCTATTGGCCTGCCTCGCTAAACTCCTTCGTGGGCGGTAGGGGTCTTACCCAGCAAGAATCAACGGTAAACATTGCCCAAAAATTCAACGTGACTACCCAATAGTGGTATACTCTATGTTGAAGTGGATTATGACTTCCCAAAAGCAATAATATCATGCCCAACAATGCAACTCTTTGCCCAAGGTTAGTAATTGTACGGTCTGCGCTTGAAAAAAAGGCTCCATGAATTGGCGCAACATTGCAACTGTCGTGATTGATGAGACTAGGACATATGCCAAGGCTAGCTTGTATGGAAGCATATGTTTATGTTAGTTGACATGATCTACTTTTGTGTTGTCTTATTCCCTATTGTTTGGTATATAAAGAATATGTGCCAGGTTGTGCATACTGATGGAAAGGCTGCGGTGAATCTAACGAAGTTGACTTTGTTCAGGTAGTATTATATTGTGGTGTTCTAGCATATTTACTTTACACGTGTTTTAGTTTATGTTCTAATCATTATAACTGCTTACCAGTATTCTTGGACTAGTGTTTTAGCTGTAGGATTGGAAACCCTTGCAGTCTATGTGTTCGTTGGTTACAGGTTCTATCCGATCAGGCACAATCCTTATTTTGTGATCGACAATGATGAAGAGGAGGATGTGTCCCAAACAAGGAAGCTGGAAGATGACTTTGAGTTGTATGATAATAATGGCTTTTTCTTTGAAAACTATACATAGACACTTTGCATCCACTGCGTAGTCTTTGCAATGTTGAGGCTGGTTTCAAGCACTGCCTAGAAGTTGTATTGTTGTAATATCTCTTCCATATTCCCTTCCCAGTGCAGTACCATTTATCATTTTGTTCATTTCTTTCCAGGGTGTCGTGTGTAAGGCAAGGTTATATGAATAAATCTTGAAATCGTATATATTTAATGCTAAATATTTTCTATGTTCTCTGATAAGGATGTAAATTGGGTAACACTTGTGATATTGATAAGGATTGTTATTGTTGACTCCATTCAGTGGGGAGACTCCTGAATTCGTAGACATGGTAGAGACTTTTGTGGTTGCATACGAACTGAAAAACTGAGTTTGAGGGTCTAACGCATAGGTTTGGGTTTCTATTATTTATAATTGGGATATCCATGTGTAAAGACTGCCATTGCATACTCAGAAAAACCTAAACTCGTTGAATTTTTTGTTGCTGGTTATTTATTGTCTACTGTTAGAGAAGGCCACTTGAACATTTGGTGTTGAGTCTTCCTTTACAAGATTACTTCTAGCATTCTTTTTCAGTAACAATGTAGTTATTTCTGATTATCATGGGTTCTCTGGATTTCACGAAAATGATTGTTAGATAAAAATTTAGAAATGGCAGAACCCCCAAGGAGATCGACGTGCAATGGATATTTAAAGATGATTAGTCGATGGCGATTCTCTGGATGAATGTATTCATGATTGATTGTTTGATTGTTTCGTGCTTATTAGATATATTTCTGCTAATGGTTTCCTTTGTTTTAATATTCCACTAAATAAAACTTTCAAAACAAAAAAACATAACAACAAACAAAAAAACTAAAATTGGAAAACTAAATAAAACAATAAAAAAATTGTGAATATTCCGAGATTCAGAAATCATAATAAAAGTTTTAAACTTTGCAACAAAGTTTAACAATTTCAGCTTGAACGTGACTATGCAAAGGTTGCACTTCATCTTGACAGACTGTGTCTCGGTCTCTCACATTCTTCGTGAATTGAATAAGTTGGCAGATCTTAAAGCAAATCAGGGATGTCTTCTTCCTCAAGGAATGCTAAGTTTGAATGATGAACCTAGTATGATGCATCATATTCCTTAATCCAGAAATGAGAAGTTGTAGAGAAAATGAATTGTATATTTCTGAATAGATGTAACTGGGTGAAGGCCCACAAATATTCGTTATATATATATATATATATATATATATATATATATANCAAGTTCAGTTGGGGGGAATGTTTGGTCGCTCAAATGTCGTATTTTCATCATATTTATCTTTCACTATTCCTCACATTCATCTCTATTCATCACTCCATTAACCGTTCCCTATGCCATTTTCATAAATAAATATGGGTTACCTTGTTATTTTCCGAATGATTTATTTTTAAGTATTTTAAGAGAAGTTATGGTTAAACATTAAGAAAATTAACATATTTTCATTATATCTCAACTTTGGATGAGTTTTATGATGTTTTCAGGATATTTCAAGACTTTAACAAAGTCAAAAATCACCATCTAGCCTCAAATTCGAATTTCATCTTTAAGCTTTGAAGAATTGAAGAAGATTTGGGATCATAATTCAAGTATGCTCAAAGGAGAAGATCATAGAGATAGCATATCTTAAGATATTATGGAGGATTTGAAGGGATAGGTTGAGAGAAAAGTGGATCTGTAATTATGAGTTGTTTATCTTCTTACTCGAAGTATTCTCTCCTCATTTGGGAGGAGGCCTCTTTAATGGTGTTGAAGTAAAAAAATAATTTATGTCTTTTGAGAGTTAGTCATGAAATGGATTTTGATTGTTATGTAATGGATATGGTGATGTAATATAAACTTCTTGATTTCTCCATAATTGATGGATTGCTTTCTTATGAGTTGTTAATATAGATTTTACCTGAGCTCACATGCGTGTTTTTTTTCACTTATTATTTTTATCATTTGTCATTGTTACGATGACAAAGTTTGTGGATTATAAGTTTTGATAAGTTTGTGGTCATTTTCTTAATTAAGTTTATTAAGATGTTTATTAATTTTAAGATTTTTTTTAACGACCTGAAATGAGTAATAAAAGTTAGACGTTAAGATTTTAATTTAGTTGAAGCAAAATCTTTATAGTTATGAGAATGTTTGACCTCGAATTATGCATATGTCAATAATATGTTCATTGAAATGAGTTTGGAAGATCATCTATGCATATGTCAATAATATGTTCATTGAAATGAGTTTGGAAGATCATCTATTATAGAATTACCATATAAACATATAATTTTATAAACCCTTTGAATTTGTCTTTAATTCGGTTTTATAATGTTTGAAAATAATTTTAATTTTTTTAAGGATTTTGGGTAAATGATAAATAATATCATGAATATTATGGAGAGAAATTTAACCTAAGAAATAAGTATATATACACAAGTTCTTAGGTTTAAAACTTATTATCTTTATAATTGGGTATCCAATTTTTACATTAATATTTTATAAAAATAATTTTTTATTATTATTTAATTTTAACTTTTTATATTATTTTTTATTAAATTTGATTTATTGTTTATTATTATTATTAATTTATTCATAAGTTTGAGTTAATCTTCCTTATTATATGTATTATTAATTAACACTAGTTAAAAATATTTCTTTTAAATTTATAAATTCATTTTTTGATTCACTCTTTTCTCCATTTTGGTAATAAGAAAATGTGCACTTAAAACATTGTAAAAGATATACTAATCGATTATTTCCTCTCTCATTTTTAGTCCTCTTAAAAAAATGAGATTATTTCCTATCTCATTTTTTTATAATTATTTCCTATCTCATTTTTAGTCCCTTCAAAGTAAAGATATACTAATCGATTTTTAGTGAAACACTTTCAGTGTATATTAGTTTAATTAATTTTATGTAATGTATTGTATATTAGTTTAGTTAATTTTATATAATGTTTTACAAAGTTTTTTAAAATGTTGTATTAAATGGGATCGCAGCCCAATGTGAGCTCTGCCATCGCAGCCCACCATGAGCTCTGCCATCGCAGCCCACCATGAGCTCTGAACCAGCGTAGCCTACATCCAACATGTTGTACTTGATCCAGATTGCAAGCTAGATCCATATTATGCACGTTCTAATCGTGCATGCAGGGCTTAAAAGCATCTGCCTACATGAGTGAGCGTTGCTTTGTTGCCACACGCATCATGAACTTGGCATCTTGATCATATATGTAGCATGATCAGTTGAGTTGGCTTTGGGATCTGCCAGGGAAGCCGTTGTAATGGATCCACCCCCGGATCTGAGCCTGGAGCAGCATCGAAGACTCTTAGATTAAGCTTTCAATAATTTGGTGGCTACTACTTCTCCCCCACCTCTGTCTGTCACAAAATCCAGTGATGTGAACTTCATGAAGCGAGCAGCCGCTCCAAGGATCCATATCACATCGGCAGCTTCAAGACTAAAAGCCCTAGCTTTGAGTGAGAAGGGCCTGATAGGCTAGTTCACGGGGATCTAGCCTTCGCCAAAGACTATGGAGGTCTGGATAAATAAGAACTGGATGGCCTTGATATCTAGGGGGCTGCAACATTGCTTCTGCGGAAAGGGATTCTTCTCCTTCTTATTTGAAATCAAAGTTGACAGAGATCTTATCTTCAGGAGCGGTCCCTACTTCATGGGTCCTCGTGGTTTATATCTAAAACGATGGAGCCTTTCATTCGATCCAGAAAAGGATGTGCCATCGGAGATCCCGGTTTGGGTCCGTCTCCCACACCTGCCCCTACATTGCTGGAATTATGAAATGCTAGAAGCTATACGGAATTCTCTCGGTAATTACATTAACAAAGCGGAACCAAAGGGCTCTTTTTTTTTCTTGTGCAAGGATCCGCGTTGAAGTAGATATGGAGAAAGGACTTCCAAAGGTTGTAAACTTAAACATGGACGGATGGGAACACATGTAAAAGTTAGATTACGAGCAACTACCATTCAAGTGAAAGAAGTGCCATGAGTATAGACACTTGGTCAAAAATTGTCCAAAGGTGGTACAAGAAATATCGGAAAAAAAAAATCAGGAGGAAGGCTAGCAGCAATAAAAAAAAGGGGAAGAAAAACTTCCCCAGTAGCAAATGAGGTGTAGCAAAGATAAGCAAGGAGAAGCCCAAAGAAACAAAAAAAGCCTCGACCAATAATCAATTTAAGGCACTGCTTCTGGAAGAAGGTGAAATCCCTCCTTTGGAAACAATAACAGTGGAAATAGAAGAAGAAGCTCATGCAACCACGAGTATCCCTCCTATGTCTCTCAGAAATGAAAGGAGCGAAAAGGATATGGAAGGGTCTACAACACTCGAGGGAACCTGGGTAGAGATGGTAAAAAATAGTAGAGTCACGCCGAAAGGATACTCTCCAGAGCGGTCGCCCTCACAAGGATCTCAGGAAACACACGAAGTGGCTTCACAGACAATCACAAGAGGAAGGAAGTCACAAAAATACCTAAGAGAGAAGAAGCAGAAAGAGAGATGTAGCTAGGGAGGCAAAGAAGTCTTGAAGAAACAAAGCTCCTCCAAAACACTAAAAATCTAGGAGGAGCAAGAACAGATGACAAATCTCGAGTAGGATCTCAATTAGTAAAGAAATGTTGAAAACCGTCTCTTGGAACTACAGGGGTCTAGGAGGCCTAAGTAAAGTAGAAGAAATAAAGGAGATAATCAAATCTGAGAGGCCAGACATACTGCTGCTCCAAGAGACAAAAATTCCAGACGTGGAGGCTATGGCACTTTCATGTCATTTCTGAAAAAATATCACAGGCAAACCCATAAGCTCCAAAGGAGGATTTGGGGGAATATCCACCATACTCTCAAGTAAATTCTTGGTCAAATCTATCAGGGAAAGCCATACTTGGCTATTGACAGAGATTTGGGAAAAGGATGACATAATCCTATTATACATATGTAATGTATACGGGCCAACACACTACAGGGACAAGGCAACACTTTGGGAAGATCTCAACAATCTAAAGGAGGAGTTGCACGAGAAAGATCTCATCATCATTGGGGACTTAAACACCACTAAGACACAAAGTGAGAAGCGAGGAGGAACAAAGTTCAAGGACCCTTTTGGGGAGAAGATGGAGGACTCAATGGTGGATCTGGATCTGCTGGACATCCCATTGAGGAACGATAAGTACACTTGGATCAATAAAAAACCAGAATAGGACACGTAGAGGAAAGGTTGGAAAAATTTATGGTAAGCTCCAATTTCTTGCAGAAATACCTCCTCCCTACCTCTCTTCCTCTCCCTTCAATAGTTTCAGATCATAAACCAATAGCTCTGATCGTATCCCCTCCAGCCAATTTCAGGCCCATCCCTTTCAGATTTAACTCGATCTGGCTGTAGGATGCTAAAGTAATGGAGTTAATTCAGAGGGAGTGGAACCTTCAACACTTTGGATCACCCAGTTATATTTGGGAATCAAAACTAAGAACTGTGAGAGCAGCTTTAAAGAAATGGATGAAGGAAGGATTTGAGGATCCAAATAAGCAAAAAATAAACTTACAAAGGGAATTAGCAGCTATGCAATTCAGAATGGAAGTGGAAGAGGTGTCCAGAGAGCATTTGAAGCAGGAGAGAGGGTTGAACATCAGAATTCTAAAGGCAGCAAGACAAATAGAGGAGTTATTGAGAATAAAATCTAGGAAGACGTGGTTGAATGGCGGAGATAGCAATAGTGAGTACTTTCACAAGCAAACCAAGATTCATCAAAGCTATAATGCCATAAAGGAGTTGAAGGAAAATCATGGAAACAAAATAACGGGGCAGGAAGATCTTAAGGAGCACGCCTACAGTCATTATCAAGAACTACATACAGACACGGGTGAGATAGATCCGGAAGCACAAATGGATTTACTCCATGGTATGCCATCGCTTATAAAAGATGAAGAAAATAGGGAGCTGGCAAAACCCGTCATGGAATATGAGATAAAAAAGTGCCATATGGTCACTCCATGCTGATGAAGCACCGGGGCCAGACAGTTTCACAATTAACTTTTACAGAGCACCCTGGGATATAATAAAAGAAGATCTGGAAAAAAAAATGCTAAATTGGACAAGGAAAAAAGACAATATTGGGGGGAAACTAACTCATCCTTCCTGGCCTTGATTCCAAAAGAAAAGAGTCCATTAACACTTAACAGATTCAGACCAGTCTCATTATGCAAAACTCCTTACAAAATCCTGTCAAAAATCTTAGCTTCAAGAATGAAAAGCATCATGGGTCGTCTTATCTCAGATTCACAAGGAGGTTTCATAGCAGGGCGCCAGATCTTGGACAACATCATCATCGTTTAGGAACCAATACACTTCAGCGTGGAAAGGAATCAACAAGGTATGACCATTAAACTGGACATGGCAAATGCATTTGATAGGGTAAATCACCTTTTCTCTTCGAAATCATGTCTAAGTTTGGATTTTACAAAAGATTTGTAAATTGGGTAAATGCTCGTATAAGCAGGTCGTGGATTGCACCATTAGTAAATGGTAGACCTTCCAAATTTTTTCAGAAAACCAGGGGGCTCTAAAAAGGTTTCCCTATGTCCCAATTCCTCTATCTCTTGGTGACTGAAGCTATGAGCAGAAAGCTTCAGCTTATGTAGGAATCCAGAGATCTGAAAGGTCTGGAGATTGCCATAGGAGTGAAAGCTGCCAACCATGCACAGTTCACTGATGACACCATTCTGCTTGGAGGAGCATCTGTCATAATTACAAGGAGATTCAATTCAGTTCTATCCACATTCCTTAAAGCAACTGATGGAAAAATAAATTCAATCAAGTCCAAAGTTTACGGTTGGAATTTCCCTCCAGGAACACTGGTAAAGGTGCCAAGGACCCTTGGCTTTGAAGGAATTGCAACTTGGAATTCCTTCAATTACCTTGGGATCCCAATTTTCAAAGGAAAGAAAAGGGTTTATGACTGGTAGGGGATGATAGATCAAACCAAGAATAAAATCAATTCATGGGGGATAAGGTGGCTTAATCCAGTTGGAAAGCTTACCTTAATCAATTCCATCCTTTCTGCCTATCCCATTTACTCTTGCTCGATCTCCCTAACTCCAACAAAAACCATGAAAGAGTTTACAAGAGAAATAAGAATATTTTTGTGGCAAGGAGGCAAATCAGATAGTTTCAAAAAATTCCACTTGGTGAACTAGGAAACTGTCTGTAAACTGAAAATATATAGAGGAGCTGGAATACGAGATCCAAGCAAAATGAACTTAGCTCTTGGAGGTAAAATTCTATGGAGAATTGTAACAGGAAAATGAGCGTGGTGGAAGGAAATTATCCAAAAGAAATATCTGACAGGTAATAGAAAAATATGTCTATACAATATTAGCATGGACAAGAAAGGCTCATCGATATGGGAACTATGCAAAAACATGACTCATCTCCTTACAGAGAATTTGAAATGGACACCAGGAAATGGCAAGACCATCAAAATTTGGCATGACCATTGTTCTTTTGTCCCCCCTATCATTTTAGCGCAGGCATTCCTAGAATTAAGGCAATGTTTGGAAAGCATGAATTTACACACGATGTTTGATATCTCAAACTAGACGAGCAAAGGGAGGTGGTTTGGCTGGCACGATATTGAGATTGGTCAGCTCAACACGGATTACAAAGCTCTCATCACAGTGATTCCACCTCCAATTCACAGTGAGTTAAAAGATGAACGGTGTTGGGGCAAAGCTGGGAGCTATACGGATAAGGAAGGATACATAGTAGTGGACGTGGAGTGCAATAGCTACAACAAAGACATGAAATGGAGTAAGATATGGAATAAAGATGGATTGCCCAAAATCAATGTGTTTTTTTGGATCCTAGCCCATCGAAAAACTCTAACAGCAGCGAATCTAAGGAAAAGAGAAATAAGGCACGCTGAGATGCATTCTTTGCAAGGAATCTGAGGAATCAATAGAACACCTATTTTTAGAATGCAATTTTTCTAGGGAGGTTTGGCACCATGCTTGATAGGATTTGCATTTCGAATTAACATCTCCAATAAATTGGGATGATTTATTTGCTTGCTAAAAGGATTACTACCAAGGATCACTCATCAACAAACCAGACTTCATGAGGGCTTGGGAATCTCTTACAAGATATATATGCTGGAAGATATGGACAACGAGAAATAAGGAGATTTTCGAGGGAGAAAAGAACAGTCCAGGAAAAGTTGCGACGGCTACAAAATTTCTTTGGGTGGAAGCTCTATTCACGAGGGGAATGCATAACATCAGCAAGGAAACATTGATAGTAGAAGAAAGATACTGGGCCTCCGAATTGCTAATTCTCCCGGCACATCTGCCATGGACTCAACCAAAAAAAAAATCAATTATGCAATATTGGAAAAGAATCTAGAAGAGTTCAAAGGATGGTGGGAAAAATTGGGTTGCAACTCTTTGTTCTTTGACGGTGCTTCGAAAGGAAATCCGGGGATGGCAGGAGCGGGGGTAGTCTACTTCAATTCTGAAGGAATCAAGTTGAAAGAGTATGCTTAGGGAATCGACAGGAAGACTAAAAATGGGGTAGAATGGTTAGCATTAATAAAAGGAATGGAGCTTGCAAGGAATGATGGCATCGAGGAACTGGTGGTATTTGGTGACTCATGAATGGTTATGGGAGAAGTAAGGAAAATAGCAAAGAATTGAAAGAACAAAACCACCAAGACCCATCATCTATTAAAATGCATGGTAAGTGAGTTCAAAGCCATCAATTTCCTTCATGTTTTGAGAGAAAATAATAAACAATCAGATAGTATGGCCAATAAGGGAGTGGACTTAGATTGTGACATCCTATTATGTAATCAACAGGTTTATGAGAGAAACTATATTACTTTATAGTGAACCTCTCTTCTTCATCCTCTGAATGTTCTGCTTTTGTATCCTCCTGCTTAGGTAGTTTATAAGGAGTTTCAACACTCATAGAATAGGAAATGGAGATGGAAAAAAAAGAATGGAAAAGGAAGCATAAGGATGCATGTACTTGGTCTTCCTCTGGGAGCAGCCTATGACCAGGCTATTGTAAATTTTACTTTCTTATTTTTATAAAAAAGCTCTTCAACCGTTTTTGTAAAAAAAATATGTTGTATTAAATGCAATATTTGAAAAATAGAAAATCAATTTTATAATTCCATTAATTTGTTTTTTTAATTGGTTGAGAGGTATAAGGATGGGATATAAATCCCTACAAGAGTGAAAACAAACGTGGGACCAAAAAAATAATTTAAAATAATATAAAAAAATAAAAATAAAAAACCAGAGAGAAAAAGTGGCTCTATGTAGTGCAACATCCATAAATAACTATACTATTGAGATTTATATGTTCGTCATTAGTGTTTTTTCTTTTAATTCATTTTTCCGGGTTAGAGAGGGCAAGAGACCGATTGCTTGCGACACCAAAAATGGGTGAGATAAGGTGCATCACACACTCTTCTTCCTCACAAATGACAATGAGTTGAAGCTCGTGGCCATTCAGTTGTGTTTGCCTCCATTATTAATCACAAATCTGTTATAAATGTCTACACTCTTGTTGATGATGGAAAAAAACACATAGCATTATGGAAACTAGAAAGCGCTCATGCTCATGTCAACAATTCTGGTTACCATCAACTTATCAACCATTGGTAAAACATGTTCAAATTACATAAACCCTAACCCATCTAACGCCTATAGAACTATTGTATTTGAGTTTTTAATTTGTTTATTGATTACAGGCTAAGAACTCACACAATTATGGAGCCTTTCATTATAGCACTCACATATAGTTGAGCATAATGCACCCGCTTTACAAATTACTCAAAACCTCATTATCTTAATACAATGGATATCAACCAAGCTGCTTGTTAGAGCTTAATAAATGCAAATGGAGTGATCAAAATAGGATTTACTTCGACCAAATATTCCACCAATATGTCATCTAAGATATACAACGAATGGAAATTTAACGAGTAAGGGTTTCCCTCCAATCTTCTTAAAAATTTATTTTCCAAGGAGTAAAACATAGGTTTCATTAATTCTTTTTATAATTACATGACCCACCATATTACATGTCAATGTTGTATTATACAGAGAAATGGTTGTCTGAAACCCAACATCACCCTATCATCCTGAGGCTTGTAATTGAAGACTATCCTAATGTCGTAAACAACCTGGAAATATGGTTTTGTTAGAGAAGATGAGTTTCAAACTACTTGTCTTTGTATTACAAGGACGATGCCTCAATAAAAAAAATGACCAAGAATTGCAAGATTGGTGGAATGAGATTATGAACATTCGACATGGAGATCTCAAGGACAATCCAAGCAGATGGTACATAATGGACACAAAGGAATAATTTATTGAAGCGATTACCACTATCACCCGCATTACATCGGCTCACCATGCAACTATTAACTTTGGGCAATATTCATATGGAGGATACATGCCTAATATTCCACCATAAGTAGACGCATACGCTTTATTCCAAAGAAAGGATCTAAAGAATATTAGTTGATGGATGTAGATGCATATTTCCTTATAACTATGTCTACTCTTAGATAGTCCATCCTTATCACGGTTGTTTCAGAGATATCGCCACAACATGCTAAGCACGATGTATATATTGGGAAAATACATGGATCCACACCATATTGGGTTAATGGCAATGGAGTAGAAGAAGCATTTAATTGATTTTCATCGATATTAGTGAAATTGGAGAAGGATTTAATAGCTAGAAACATTAATCCCAGTCTAAAGAACATGCACATGCCTACTCAAGTTACTTACACCTTACTGTATCCCAACACTAGTGATATATCAAAGTTTGTTGGTCTCAGGGTTCATGGTGTCCCCAACAACATTTCCATATAACTTATCTATTGTAAATGTATGTAGTGTTTTAAATTAATCGTAATAGTGAAAATGGCAATTGAATATAGATATCAAGTTTCTTCTTTCCGCTTAATCTTTATTTATGTGTGGGCAGAGGTAGCCTCACTGGAAGGGGTCCTTAGAAACTGTGTGAGTGTTGAACAGGAAGGGTGTTTTCGTTGAGTATCCCCACTTCGCGAATGTTTTTAGTGTGGATCCAACGATGCAGGGGAGCTCGACCTTGTTGAAGACCTACACAAAATAAAAATATTTTTGACCTAACCATTGGATACAATAAATATATATAGAATAACGTTAGGGCACTAACTCATAAGGCGACAGAGCCTTGCGAGTTAACGCCTTGACAACCAATAATTGATAAGCCTCTGAGAGACATCAGAGATGCAACTCGTGACTACCTTGAATCAATGTTCACCTCTCATATCTCCTTCTACTTCCATGTGTCATTGTTGTCGGAGGATTACCAGTTTTTTTCAATGATGGTTAGGACACTATTTGTTCTCTCATCAATGCTTTTACCTTTGACAGGGACTAATATGCCTCACAACTAATTTTTTTATTAATATTAAGTTTGACAAAAACAATTATTATTTGTTATAAAGAAAGTTATTGAAATGCATTGTGTAGATAGTTTATAAACTTCTCGATGTTTAGAGTGGACACTTCACCCATCATCATTTGGGAATCCAAGAAAAGCTTGAGAACATTTGAAAATAGGGAATATGGAGGAATATATAGATACATAGTCAGGTAAATGGGCACTAGAATTTAGTTAATCAAGAATTAGCCAACATAGATGCATCTTAAATCTAGATTTAGCATGCATTAATATGGATCAAATCCCTCGAAATGTAAACTTTTCCTCTGTTTTTTTTTGCTAAAAATGATATGCACCTCAAGGGATTGTAATATTTAAAGAGTGAGTTGCATTTCTTCCTTTTTACTCAATGCAAAACCCGAATAAAGGATCAAATGCAACTCACTTTTTAAATATTGCAATCCCTTCAAGTGCAAACCATTTTTAGTGGAAAAACTTGAGAAAAAGGTTATATCTCAATGGATTGATCCCTATCGATGCATGATAGATCAAGAGTTAAGATAGATATACGTTGGTGATAAAATTGTTATTAGATGAAATCATAAAAGATGAATACCACAGTGATTATTAAAAAACATATACGTTGCAAAGAGGTAAAGATAATCAAATTCCATAATATCCATATCAAGTAATTAGTTGGGCATATCCAAACTTGCACCAGTTGAAAGCAATACCAATTAGTAAATTAGATAATATATGACATCCCATATCACAGAGCAATAAGTATCCAAGTTTCATTTTTTTTTAGTTTTGATTAAATGGAATATATACATTAGCCAATGGGAAAAAAGGTTGAATAGGTAGATTATGAAAAGGAAAGATAAAAGAGTGGAAGTTAAGTGGAATAAATAGAAAGAGAAGATAAAAATAAAAAAGGAATACAATGATAGTTATAGAAGAGAAAAAATATATGTTAAAAAACTATGGGATAGGGAAATTTAAAGATAAATTAAGGATTAAAGACATTAAAATAAAAGGGGATAAAGAGATTAATAGGAAAAGTTTGAATAAAGAAACTGCTAAAATATAAAGATAGAGGCATTGGAGAAAATGATTAAGGATTGTTAATGAAATGTTTTCATGATGGACTAAGCTTATAACTATCTTTATGATTAAAACTGTGAGGGTGTTTTTCTATTTCAAGAACTTCTTTGATAAGGCATGAAGAGTAATGAGGGGTGGAGGCTTAAGACCTTATCTTGGTCAAAGTAGATGAGGTGATTAGAGTTGTGGGAGTGCTTTGCTATAACATATATATTAAGGTAGTTATAATGAGTGTCAATTATATGCTCTCTGTGTTTGGCTTGGATGGATCTTCTAGTGATGGGATGAGACTCATATTGACCGATATTTGCATGCCCAATCCCATCACAACCCAACTTAAAATTCAATTGTTCTTAAAACTCTCATTGCTCGAGATATTCACATTTATGACCCCCGACATCTAGCTAAATAAAATATCCTACCTCACTAAAGCCCTCCTAACCAATGGCCATCTTTTAACCCTCATTAACAAACAAAAAAATGGGTCGCCCTTTATCCTAAATCCAAGTAGCCCCTGCTCAATTCTTTGCCCCAAGATTTCATTTCTCTTCTTTATATCCATGGGATCACTAATTGAATTTTTAAGGTATTAATGGGAAAGAATGTCAAAACGGTCTTTAAACCTCACAAAACCCTTTTATTTATGAGTGTAAAGACAAATCCAACCCATTTCTTTCTCAAGGGGTCTACAAAATTCTCTGTTCATGTGGAAAATCCTATATTGGCCAAATTAAGAGATCCATCCAAGCCAAACTCAAAGATACACAAAGCACTCCCACAACTCTAATCACCTCATCTGCTTTGACCAAGCTAAGGTCTTAGCCTCCATACCTCATTTCTCTTTGCACCTCATTAGAGAACCCTTTGAAAGAGCTCTGCAACTTTCAGGGTTTTGAGAGTCAAAGTTACAAATTGAACCAGGCAACTAAGGTTCCTTCCCTAGCCACCCTTCCCATCTCTGAGTGGCTTCTGGTTAAGGTTAATTGAGGGTGTTAAATTGACGGTGATTTTCTTGTGGAGTGGCGGCGACACATAGTGAGGCAGAGTTTCTTCTCATTATATTGCAACGGTCCCAATAACTCCTAAGGTGGGGAGGCGACTCTCTCTACATGGTGTGTGTCGGGGTGATGAAACATTGCTTAGTGGTTATGGGAGTGACGTTTGCGTAGTGGCTCTGGTATGCCTTTATAGTCGGTGATTCAGGTGCCAATCCCTTGCAACTGAAGGTCCTTCAGCGGTGGTGATCGTCTCTTGAATTTATCGACCCAATCCCTTTTCATGATGCGAAGAATGGCTATTATGGTGGTTTCTTGCAACCAGGATTTGTTTTCTGTGATTGTTCAGTGGTGGAGATAGTCGTTTAGTGGCTCTCCCATGCGACACAAAGTTGTAGATCCTAGCTAGGGAATGTTCAAAACAACGACCTAACTCACAGTGCCAGTGGCATGGTTGATAGGCTACAACTGGTTTAATCGACTCATTTGGATTACCTTTGGCCTTTTTTATGTTTTTATGTTCTCTTGAGCTTTTTTTTTATTGATGCTCAATGCACATTTGTGTTGCCTTGTAATAGGGTGTTTTAATGATGAAGTTTATGGATTCTAATTACTCTTTGAGCAGTGATATTCAATGCTTATACACTTGCTATAAAATTATCAAATCTCTAAGCAATATATTTTGTTTACATTAATAAAATACAAATTACTTTTTGAAAAAAAAATCATAACAATTTTAATAAAAAAGATGGTTATAAACTTAAATCATAAAAACCTTCACATTGAACATTAAAAATCTTTAATCCTTTTATAGAATCCCTCTATATTAATTATTTAGCCATTTATTTATTCTAACTTTTCCTCCTAATCTCTTTATCCCTCTTTTATTCCTAAATTTCTTCTCCCACTTTTTAATTTTATGTCTTTAATCCTTAATTTATCTTTAAATTTCCGCATCTCATAATATATGTTTTTGCTTTTCAAACCTACTATTTTACCTTTATAAATTGCTCTTCTTTCCTTTAGGCACTTTTAGTCATATTTAGTTATTGATTTATTAATAATTTTAAATTTTTTTTTTTATAATATAAAAAATAGTAATTAATATTAGCTTTTTTTCAAATTATTTAATGAGAATTTTATAAATTGATGATGGTGATGATGAAGATTAACGTTTACTAGAACTTTTTTGTCTATCAAACCTTTAAAAATAGAAAGGAATTATTTAGATTGTTGTAAAAAATTATTCCTATGATTAAAAAGCTTAAAAAGAAGTTTCCCTAGGTCACCATAATTTTGACAAGTTAGAAGATCATGCAAGTTAGAATTATAACAAAGATTAGGATTACTGCGATGGGATCTGGGTGCACACAATTGATGTAGCAACATAACCCTGCAACAAGACTAACAACTGCTGAGTTATATGTCGCCCTTAGAGTACATAGCGGAAATCATAAATTTAGACACTAACAAGAATTCAAAGACATTTTATTCAATATTGGAATGGAGAAATCTTATTGCAACCAATGAAATACTGGATGTCGTAAACCCTTGAGTTACATCAATGGCAAATTATTAATATCTACTTGTGCTTGAGGTCTTTGGTTTGGCTTCAATGTTGGATTAGTTCGTCTGTACATTATGGAATAATTTGCATCTTCCCTTCTCAAATTGGTGATCAGACCTAAACCTCTTCAACATTGTTCAATCTCAAAATCTTCCTCTAATGCCCAACTGAAGGCCCACTTGCGACCTCTGCAACCAATCTACCACCAGCTTCTGACCAACTTCAACCAACTCAACCAACCCCTTGTCCATCGTCCTCCTTGTCTTTTAAGTTGTCCTTCTTCTGTCTTTTCAATTTCCAAATGTGAGAAATGAACAATCATGGCGGCTCAACTGCCCATCGTTTCTTCCAATTAACCTTCATTTTCCTCCAACTCACTTGCCACATGGCAGGAAATCATTATGAGACACATTGATGAGTGATGAGGCATGGAACATGCAAAATTACATCATAATTCCCATAGAGTGGAGTTGTAGCAGCACACAATTAATGTGTTGTGGATTTGTAGCAGCACACAATTACTATAGTGTGGAGTTGTAGCAACACAAAATTATTGTAGTGTAATGTTGTAGCAACACAGTCATTCGTGACAAGGAGCAACAACACAAGTTGTAAAATAGAGTTGCATCGCTCCTTATTCCTCCTAAAATCTACTTGCATATAAATGAAATAGTTTTTTTTGGTGATGAAGATTACATGAGACCAAGTATGCTCCTGCATCAGACACCCTTGGTAAGAAAACTTTGAGCATATTGCTCAAAGAATTTTGTGAAGAGCTCCTCCACTTTCCTTCTTCCTCTTTTTCCATAACCTGTCTGCAAACCCAATAGGATTTACATTCTACAAAAACTCATGCTCAACAAGGCTTACTGAATTCAAAAATACATGCCCGATAGGGCATATTGCTTGCCAAAATCCATTCCCAACAAGGCATACTACCTCCCCATCCTCCCTCTAAAATAGGATTAGCAATGCACGTTGTCCATCCTTTGCATTTAGCTCCTATAATGTAGCACTTATGTTGGTATCATAAGGATAATAATCTATAGGACATCCATTATGAATGTCTTCAAAATTCATTGTGTCAATGAGGTACACCAACTCCCCATCAAAATTGGACTTCTCAATGTAATGTGCTCCTGACTTCAACACTTCATTTTGTTGTCTTACAACAACAATATTCATTATAAAGGATTCGTCTTCATGAATAGCTTCATCAACATTGCTCTATACTTTAATTCTAACTTTCATTTGCAGCTCAATTAACATACTTTGTCCATTCCTTGGACTCTTTTGGTTGCCTTTTGATACACTCTGCTTCACATGAAGATCCACATATGGCCCGTCTTCCTGTAGGTAAAGCTTTATCAACAACATATTTCCATATTCCTTTGTACATTATGTTGTACCTACCAGCATGTTAGATACCACCTCATCATAATACAAGGTCCATGCTGCCATCAAAGACAAACCTGTCATAGCATCAATATCCTCCCTTTCTGATATGCATCCTCCAAACTGGAAACAAACATTCATCAAAATTGGATCTCTCACACAAATCATGTCATCAAAAATAAATTTCACGTGTATGACATACCCTACTACACTGTCCCTAAGTCACACATCTTCCATTTTTGCAAATTCTTTGGTAACAATCCTCAAGTACTCACTATCCTTCACACCTTCAATATTCCAACCCACTGTAGTACCTGCAAAATGATCCATCATCGTAGTATTGGGTTTTGGAAACCATTTCAAAATCATTTCCTTCGTAGGATCTTTAGACATCACTCCTAATACCTGACCATATTCCAAATGCAGCATGATTTCAATCACACCTCCATACCCTGAAACTTCAATATCTATGCCAAGCATTAGACTAATGCATCCCAACTCCAAATCAACTTGGAGATTCCTTCCATAATTTTCTTCAAATAACAGATTCCTTACCTGTTATTTTCCTTCATTAGACCTCATTTTTGTAGTCCCTTTACAAGACCTCCTCTTGAAGACATAATTATCCAGCTACATCTCTTTCCAACACATTCCTTGCAAACAATTTTCCCCTATGTAGAAACCTCCAGAGCAAAAAAACAACAATTTGTAATACATTTACCTATTCAATTTCAAAAATTCCCTTTTGCTTCTTGGTCGTTGCTTGTTCCTTGTTCACCCACACATGCATTTCCATCACGATGTTCATGCTTCTCTGACAAACCCTCATTCCATGGGAAGAACCCAAAGTAAATATCAACTGAAGTGTCATTTGCTCAATTTCTCTTATGGAAAACTCACAATAGATTTCTTCAATAAACACATCTATAACAAACCCACTTTGCTCTTCCATATTTAACATCGATCCTTCTATGATTTTCCATGTACAATCAGGGTAGAACATACCTCTTATGGCCATCACCAATTCTTCATAGTGTCGAGCTTCCTCATTTTTTCCTCTCATGTGTAGCTCATTCTCCTTTAGGAAATCTATAAATTCCCATCGATTAGGTCGATATGCTTCTAATTCCATTGGAACAAACATGTCCCTTCCAGATATGTGTCTGCTAAGAGAATATAAATCCTCTCATCATCTCCAGCCTTACCTTAACAGTGAGCTTCACTGAAATCTTCTCCTTCCATGTGTATCCTCACATGCCTTTGTTGTGCATGTAAACATAGCATCAAATGAGTTATGGAAAACAACAATTCATCTTTCCATGACATGCTACAACCATCCATGATTTGTCATGCTGCTGCAACTTTCATTTTCTTTGATTGATTCTTCCTCAACCTTTACACTTTTATATGAGATATGTTGTTTCTTATCACACTGGAAACTTATTCATGTGGTTTCCAACTCCATAAGGATATCATCCCTTTAATGATGCAAGCTATTGTTGCAACCTCTCCATTAAACTCAATGTTGCCACGCTTTTGCGTTCCCTGCATAAACTCTGTCTTTTCACAACATTTCCATTTCCTTTCCTTTTTACTCCAAGTACTCTACCCTTTGTTAATTGAGACACCCCATTTCAACATGGTTTTTTTTCCTTATGAGATGAAAATTCTCACAATCCTCTTAAAACTTTCACCTACTGCCCTTGCTTCATAATCAACATTGAACAATCTATTCCATGAAGCATTAATTTATTGTCCATTGTATGTCAACAATCCAAACAATGGCACTCGTGACATACCTTCAATAAAAAGAAAATTTGTGCAAACATTTATGTGGACAACATGTCTTTATCCTCATAATTTCCTATGTTCTTCAATGGTTGCACTCTTCCATTTCCTTACTACAATGGGTATTGTTTAGCTTCTTTTGGGGTATGATTTCTAGTATTAAATCTGGTCACAACTCCCCTTCCAAGTTGTGAATGGTTATTTGTTACAACTTCTTGGAGTTCATCTTCCACATGGTTATTCTTCCCATTTTCCTCATGGATATTAATTCCCTCCTTGCTATCATCAATAAAGGCTTTGTAGTCTTTTCCAACAACATCATTATCACTTGGAATCCAATCCAAACTATCTTACGTACATTCTGCTGCAACTTCTTTCTCTATTTCCTCTTGTACTCTAATAAATTGGAACTCGGCCTCTTCACTTGGGAACCCTTGGACAATCATTATCTCCTTATCATCCAAGTCTTTATAACCAGTAAGATTACCTTTCACAACATCTTCTTGAAGGATTTGATATCTTCTATGATCTATTATCTCAATTCTCGCATCACCATCCTCCATCCTCGTATCATCAACAACCTTATGACCCACAAGGTCATATTCCCCATTCATCCCATTTACACTTGTAAAAACAACAAGATCATTACATCATACATGAAATTATTAAGTTCTCGATAAAACTCCTGGTTTCAATGTCTCTTTATTTAGTCTTCCCAACATCTTTGGTACACATTTATGATCGCATTCTTCTTTAGGACAACATACTATCACTATTTCTTCAACTCTTTTTATATAAAAAACAATGTCTAATTTTACCTCAAGAACCACTCCAAGGTTACCATCATTGGTGCTTAGTTTTTCATGGGAAACTTTAAGTGTTGTCCCTTCAACTACCATACCTTGAAGGTCACCATGTTCATTTACCACCATGCCATATTTAGGTGAACACACAATCACATTGTTTTCAATTATTTCCATCTCTTTGTCAACAAAACACAAGCTAAGTTTTCTACCACATCTCTCAACCTCATCGTCATACTTCCAAGGTTTCTTGACCACGTCCATTTCCTTCATTAACGAGATACCTGATGTGTCCTATCAACTTTGTACTTCACTCGTCTTTCCCAAACCTTCTTCACAAGCTTCTTGCTTTGTTTCCTTCCAAGACACTCACTCTTTATTTTAATGCTTTAATCAAGCAATATTCAAAGTTTTTTCGTCTTCTGTAGACCTATTCTTCCAAGGAGTCTTCTCCAATGCTTCCATAACTTGAAACATTGTCCTTACTTCCATTCATGTGTTATCCTTAGCTTCATTCTCATTAGCATTTATTTTCTTTGCTCCCATACCGCAGTGACAAATCCAAGATCCTTTCCCTTCAAACTTTCCTTTTGCATATTTTGTCTGTTCTTTATCCAAGCAATCGCCTTTGTTCATTCAAAGATGTTTCATCCTCATGGCCCAATTCTTGGCAATTTTAAAATAACCAAACCCATCAGTTTGTCTTCCACGTAACTACTCTGCTTACACATTTTCATTCACTAATCTCACCTCCTTAAAGGCCATACACCACTACTTGCATACACTAACACTCCAACACTTGGTTCCTCACCCTTCTCAGGCTACTCCTCTTATATGGTGTTCTCCCAAGTTGTCTGGTAATCCTCACTCTAACTACCACCTACATGCCTTAATCTGGATCTATCTCCACAACTTAGATTATAACAATCTTGATGCACAACCTTCTCTCAGGTCTTCTTCCATCATGTTTCGACATGAACATTCATCAACCAAGCCTCAAGGACTTTCTTTCTCTAGTATTCTAGCATTCTCCTCCATCTCAAAGATAAATCTTTGCTCTGTCATTTCTCCAATCGTCTCATCCTATAACTAAAATTGGCTTTGATATCACTTGATGCAATGACATAACCCTGCAGCAAGACTAACAACTATAGATCTATGCGTCACCCTTATAGTACACAGTATAAATCATAAATTTAGACACTAACAGGAATTCAAAGACTTTTTATTCAATACTGGAATGGATAAATCTCATTATACAATCAATGAAATACTAGTTGCGACAAACCCTTGTTGTTACATCAATGGCAGATTATTAACATCTACTCATGGTTGAGGTGGTTTGTCTTTGATATTGGATTAGTTCATCTGTACATCCTAGAATAAGTTGCAACTTCCCTTCTTGAACTGATGATAAGACCCGAGCCTCCTCAACATTGTTCAATCCTGAAAACTTCCTCTAATGCCTGACTAAAGGCCCACTTGCGACCTCAACGACTAACCTACCACCAGCTTACAACCAAATTCAACCAACATGACCAACCCTTTCAACCTACCCCTTCTTTGTTATGTTACACTTGTACCAACGCACCTTCTGTTGGTTGCCCAAGAGGGCAGGTCACATTTTTTTGGGGGGGATAGGGTAGGGATGTTGTCAGTGGTTTTGAGGGATGGTTATGGATGAACCCTTTGGTCCTTCCTTTAGGAGTGTTATGGCTTAATGGAATTGTTGAAAACCCTTTATTGAGGTTCTTTAACCTTGGGGTTGGTGTCCAAGGCTCCTAGGGGCAGTTCGTTGGGTCACATGACCCCCTTATTTTTTACTAGTTTGGTGATAATATTTAAACTCAAAGGCTTTTTCCTTCCTTCCTGGTCACCTCAGCCATCCATCCTGACCCCCTTTTAGCACACCACCCCTCTCTTTTGGCCTTCTTTAGTTGATGATGTTGTCTCCTCCACCAGGTCATACTATCAATTTAGGGGGGGTGTTGAGGGATTATCAACAATTTTGGGGTTAGATGGGGCATGACACCCTCCCCCTGCACACTCCAACCTTTTGTTCGAAGTGATTTGTTCATTTGTAGCTATTTTAGTCATTTTTGGGTAGACTATGGGGAAAATGTCCCAAGTTACCCAAAGACTGGGTTATTTTATATTATTTTTGTTATAATGTTAAGTTGACATTTTATAATTTCAAATTGACATTTTAAAGGCATGCCAGCCTGGTTAATTTTGAAAAGTGAGTGTGAGAAGGTTATAAATAAGTCTTTCCTCGCTTCATTTTGATATAAGACAAGTGGGATAAAACATTATGTTACTTTTTTACCCTTCTTAGGGATCTTGGAGTGATGCACACCTCTTGAGGAGGCTTTTTTTTTTGTTTGAAGGCAATCTCTTGAAGTTTCTTTGTTCCATGCTCTTTGCTAAGGTGATGCTATAATTGTTTGCGTAACACATGCACAAGGAGGTATTTAAGGTCTTTTTCTTGATTTCTTTTTTTTTAAATGTTGATGAGTGATGCTTGTTTATGGTTGAATGGTATCCATTAATGTTCGTTTTGTCTAAAATAGGTCACTTATCAGCCTTTTGTCACCATAGTATTTGGGAGGATGTCCTCTAGAAGGAGTCCTTTGAAGCTTGGGCTTTACATCTCTAAGTGTTCCCCTATCTTGCCTTTCTCTAACCAACTCTCCTTCCCTACCAAGTGAGTCCACTACTTAGCCAAGGATAGACCTTAATAAATCCATACCATAAACTCAAGGAATTCCTAGAATTCTTCATCATATTTATAATCCAATAAAAAAGATTCCCTTTAATATATTTGCTATGGAGAACTTATGTCCAAAGATCACTTCTAAAATTCCCCTCCAAAAACTTTTCAAACATAAGGCTTTACTGAACCAAAACAAGTTCTTAATATCCCAACCTCCCTGGGTCTTAGGAATGGTCACTCTTTCCCAGTTAACCATATGTAATTTATGTCCTTCAACCTTACCTGGGCAGAGGAAATTAAACATGACTCTTCTCAACATATTAAAAAAAAATTGGCACCTAGTTCAAGAATAGCCAACAGATTAAAATGCCAACTAGCACAACTTTCAATAGTGTTGATCTGCCTCCTAAGGAGAGAATTCTAAAGGTCCAATGATTTATTCTTTTTTCAAATTTATCCACCAGCGAAAGCCAATATTTGACTCTATAACCACCAGGTTTTAGAAAATATCCCAAATATTTGAAGCCTTCCCCCAAAATACAAAATTTAAATGGTAAGAGAGTTGCGATCATATTCTTTACTTCCTCATCAACCTTTTGACTATAAAAACAAGATTTAGATATACTTACCTCCATTCCCGAAGCAACACATAACATATTTACGACATCTGCAAAATATTTCCATTCATCTCTCAACACTCCACCAAAAATAACACATAATCTACAAATAGTAAATGGGTGATGAAGACCAATGCAAAGATTTTAGCACCTTTGATTCTACCTTCATATTTGGCTTTTGAGATCATATGACTTAAATATTCAATATGTTAAATTCTATGAAGCATAGGATCATCAACCTGCATGAATTCAAATGGAAGAGAATGTTGCAGAAGAGAGAGAGGAATCTAGCAATAGACTGTTCAATTAATCAGACAAAACTGCACACACATGGAGACAAAATTGGAATAATATGATTATATTCATGAATCAATAAATAATATGGAATACAATGGTTGTACATATAGGAGGATTCAAATGCTAAAGATATGATTCGAATATACCAACTCAAACTTACTTTGGAGCTAACTCAGTGTGGAAAAATCACCACTAGAGCTCACCAATGCAACTCCAGATAACTAACTTAGTCTACAATCAGTTAACTGATGAGGGTAGGTGAGAAAAGGCACCCACACTCCCTTCAATCATGCAAATTGGAGATAGGCTAACTGATTGTGATCTAACTGATAGTAACTAGAGCATAACTGAACATGACTGCTTACCTACCAAGGTCCATTGAAGGAGACTGTTGGTGGCACTCAGAGTGGGTTCCTAAATTATAGGGTTTGGTTCCTGGGGCTCCTAAACTCACTCAATTAGGTGTAGTAAGTGGTAGATGTCCCCTAAGTGTGTCCCCCATGTACTAGTGGAGTGATGAAGACATCCTAAGCTAGGAAAATAGAAATTAGACTATATGGTCAAAGGGAGGATTAATAATAATCCCAACACACCCCCCCCCTTACTCTTGACTTTGGACAACCTGGTCCATGAAAACTAAGACCAAAGGTCACCCATACAATCTAACTAAAAAATAATACTAATTGCTTAATACAACCGAGAAAATGGGGAAAACCTCATGGGAACNAAAATTATGCAATATGCATCTCTATGGAGCAGTAATACATAATGTTGGTTCTTGTGTGCACTAGTATCCTGGGACTGTGCATGTGAAATTTTCCATCTTCTTCCAATCCGATGATAGATAGGAGACATAATGTTGCCTTTGTCTCTTCTTTCTAGAGGAAGAGTGACATGGTCCACTTTGTTTTTCTATGAGCAGGGTTGTTGATCAGCCCTTACCATCATATAGCATCTCACTAGGAGCTTGTTGCACCTCTTTGAAGGAAGTGAACTTGTTTGACATAGCACAAGGTTCTCTTTCTGAAACTGAGATCTTGTTCTCCTCATGTCAGATGGCTCTCCATTCATGTTCCCACCTGCATCAATAACCTTTTGTGCCCATTTAGGCCTAGGATTGGGAGTAGGGACTGGATTTGGATATGGATCACTATGAAATTCATCTTCAATTTCACTAATTAATTCAACTGAGTCCTCTGCTTCGTATTCTGAATCTGAAACACTAATGGAAAAAATATCATATGTAAAAGGAGTAGATATAATGGTTTTACCTCCCCTTTTAAATGGCAGTTGAGACTGTACTGGATATGAGTATGGCAGACAGTGTGAGAATTCATATGCCTTGGAGGCATGGTTTGCAACACTCTTTGCTATAATTTTCCCAGTTGAGATATATGAGATCTCCATCGAGTCAGGGCAAAATACCACTCGCTTTGGCGGGGAAGTATGTGTCATATGGTATACATATAACAAATTTGTAGCTAAAGAGGGAACATAGAGTACATATTTGAACATTCCATGTTTTAACTTGATAGAACCCTTTCCTTTAGCTCGAATTTTGGTGTCATCACCCATGTGAATACTCAGACCATTAGTAGTTTGTAATGAAGACATCAATTCCTTGGATGCAACCATATGATTGGAGGCTCTTGAATCAATGAGGAAGGCATGTGATTTTAAACATCTAGCCTTCAGTGCATGGCATCTCTCATCATGATCTTCAGTCTTTTCTCCAGAGTCAGTCTTCCTTGTGCTTTTAGGGAGGGAAATATTGTGTTGCGTAAGGATTTTTTCCATATGATAAATGATCTTCTTCATACAATACTTCTATGTATGGTTTCCTTTCTTACAATAAGAGCATTTTCCCTTCTAATGTTTGTCCTTCCTAGAGCCTGAGGCTTCATCTGAAGGATCAAACTCATCTTTTGGTTCAAATTCAATGTTTCTTTTCTCTTTACTTTTATGCTTCCTTCTTTCTTGCAGATTCCTTGTCTCACCAGCTAAGATAGCTTGATTTAGAGAGGCTCTGAGGGCTCCCATCTGTATCAGCTTGTCTTTCTCTTGGATTAGAGACTTTATGAAGGCATCAAGGGATGGCATTTACTAAATAGGAGTAGTTAGTATCCTAGAGTGAAAAGTAGAGACAAACACTGATAATTCTGAGCCATGTTTGCTCAGTATGGAGAGCACCAATTGCTCTTCCTTCTTCTCAATCCCGCATTGCTTGCATTGCATGACCAGTGATTTTAATTTAGTAAAGAATTGTTGAATAGTTTTGGAGTTACTGGGTTGTAGTGATATCAGCTCATTCTCCAGGATATAGCCCCTTAGCGCATCCTGTTTTCCAAACAAGGATTCAAGATTATCCCATACTTCTTTCAAAGTTCTGAGTCCCTCAAGGTGGAACAATAATTCCATGGATATGTGGATGCACATGAAGCTGAAGGCTTCATCAAGCCTATTCAAAAACTTGAATTTCTCAATATACTGTTGGGGTTCAACTTCCTTTGCCCATTGTTATCCTATACAGGCCTTTGTTGCGCAAGGAAATCTGCATGTCTACTCTCCATTCAAGGTAATTGAAAGGAGTAAGGATAATGGGAGTGAGAGCTATTGAATTCTCCATCTCACACCTGTATTGATAAACAAATCGTTAGAAATTCTTTGAATGTGCCTGTAAAACAACTCAATTCGAATTTATGTTAGCTCAAACACCCTTCACTTCAACATGTGCACTTTTTCTAAGTCCTTCATTCCTGGATAGACTTCTTTGGACGAATCCAGAGGGAGCATTTCAATTATTCCAGGAATTATGTGGAAACTCAACTGCTTATGGCAAAAGCATGGAAGTTTGTGAGGTTTGAGGAAGACATGGATACCTGCTCTGATTCCATGTTAAATTCTATGAAGCATAGGATCATTAGCCTGCATAAATTCAAATGGAATATAATGTTGCAAAAGAGAGAGAGGAATTTAGCAATAGACTATTCAATTAATCAGACAAAATTGCACACACATGGAGAAAAAAATGGAATAATATGATCATATTCATGAATAAGTAACTAACATGGAATGCATTGGCTGTACATATAGGAGGATTCAAATGCTAAAGATAGGATTCAAATCTACCAACTCAGATTGACTCTGGAGCAAACTCAATGTGGAAAAGTCACCACTAGAGCTCACTAATGCAACTCCAGATAACTAACGTAGTCTACAATCAGTTAACTGATGAGGGTAGGTGAGAAAAGGTGCTCACACTCCCTTCAATCATGCAAACTGGCGCTAGGCTAACTAATTGTGATCTAACTGATGGTAATTGAAGCGTAATTGAACATGACTGCTTACCTACCAAGGTCCACTAAAGGAGACTGTTGGTGGCACTGATAGTGGGTTCCTAAATATATCTATTGGTCCATGGGCCTCCTAAACTCATGCAATCAGGTGTAGTAAGTGGTAGATGTCCCCTAGGTGTGTCCCCCATGCACTCGTGGAATTCATTGCACCTGAAACATGACCCTCCAGTATAGAATATTCAATCATAGATAAAATGTCCTTAACCATCACATCACAAAAGGACTGAAAGAGTTCATCAATCCAACCATGTGGACCTAAACTCTTATCTTTTGCAAACTACTTCATATCATCTTCAATCTCATTCAAGGATACATGTCTCCCGATATCCTCTCCTTCCTCTGAAGATAAGAAAGAAGGCAAGTGACTGATAACTTTCAAATGGGCATCAATCTTACATAAATCTGGATCCTTAAAGTGATTACTGAAATGAGACTTCACCAAAAATTGAATATCATTTTGAGACTTGAACACATTCTCGGATCCATTCTTCATCTCCCATATAACGTTTTGATTCCTTCTATTAGAAGAGCAGTTATGAAAAAACCTCGTATTATTGTCACCCAGGGCCACCCAAAGAGCACAACTCTTTAGTATCCATTCCATCTCTTCTTGTTTTAATAAAAGAGCCATTTTGCTTTCTAAATATCAGATAGCCAATTTCTCATCTTCATTTATAATGTAGTCATCACATTTAGCTAAAATATATTTCATATGCTCATCAATACTTCTTTATTTTTCCTTTGATCCTTGATCCATCCAATAACATCTTTCTTTAAGCCTTTAAGTTTTATAACCAAGTTATCTATCGAGTTGCAACCCTCTGAAATATTTACATTCAACCAACTCTTCCTAACCAATCTACAAAAATCCTCATTCAATAGCCAAGAGCAGTTGAATTTGAAGGGATAATTGCAAACATATTTAATCCCATCCAATTTGTAACATAATGGGGGTAATGGTTAGATATCATGGATTTCTCCACCAAGGTACCGTATTTCTTCAAAGATTGGATTAAACTGGAATTCATAAAAAATCTATCCAATCACATATAAATTCCTACCTCACCACATTTACCATTCGACCATGTTGGCTCCACTTTGACAAGTAAAAAATCCACCAGATTTACCCTCTGAAACAAGTTAGAAAAATACTCAGCCGCAGAATCTAACAGAGCTGATGAACCCAAATTTTATGTAGGTGACAAAGTAAAATTTAAATCTCTTGCCACTATTAAGTTTTCCATCCCCAATAACCCAGAAGATTCCAACTGGTCCCATAATAACTCCCTATCTTTATAGGGCTTGTAACAGTTCAAAATAGACACATTCTGTTCAAAATTCTTAAAATGACCTTCTATTAAGATGCTCCCAACAGTTCTAAAGGGTTTGAATAATGAAATTAAAGGGTTCCAACATAATAAAAGGCCTCCAAAAAGTCCAACATCGTCAATATCACATAATTCCCACCCAAGCAACAATTTAGACATAACCTCAATTGCTTGACAATTGGAACAGATCGTCTCTTGCAGTAATATAATGTCAGGGTCAGTATCTTTTAAGAGTTTTGATAGGGCCCTAACCTTCCCATCCCAACCCAACCCACGTATATTTAGAGAAAAAAGGGACATTAAGACCCATTAGTAAGGGTTTGCTTTGCTTTAAGGGCCTAGAGAGAGTGAAGATCTGTACCTAAATAAGAAGGGTTTGAAGCTTCATCCAGTTTGATAGAGACTGGTTTATATTAGGAAACTAAAGGAGAATATTTACCCCCTTTAATATTTTTCTTTCGATTTCAGATAATGACATTTTGAAATATGATAGAATGTACCGGGGAAACCCCCAAATTCAAAGAAGGTTTTTTGGAATAGACATTCAGAGGAACCTTCATATGGGACTTCTGACTCGATAGAGGAGAACTAGGTGGACTATCAACGGGAGCAAGACCAACATCTATAGAAGGATTATTGGTAATGTCCAAGGTTTCGACTAAGTTAGAAGAATTGTTAACTCCATTAACCCTAGAAATTTTATCTAAGTCCATCGAAATAGGTGTAATCATGTCACCCTCTACTATCCTCCGTGGGTCAATTGGATATTTAACATTGTCTAAGGATTTCAATGCAGAGATAAGGACCCGATTGTCAGAGGATATCTCAGCCCCAAACCCTAGACCAGGGAAACGTTCATCCAAATCCTTTTCCAAACTTCAATAAAAATTTAATTCATCTTTAGAGACATCTTCATAGCGAGTAAGAGAAATAGGGAGAGGCTTACCTTGTAAAGTATCATTCGTCAGGATTTGTTGGGTGGGTGGGAGAAGTATCGAATAAGTCTACCTTATGAGGAAGTGGTAGTTCATCATCCGAGCCTTCCACCGATTCTTCCACAAATGACCTAGATAGCAAGAACGAACAACTATCTTTTACATGTCCTATTTTCCAACAATAATGACAACATAAAGGAACATTTAGGTAGTCTAATCTCTAGCAATTTTTTATTATTATCTCCCCACTCGATTTCCAATTCTAGTGGAAGCCCTAATGTAATGTCTAGCTCAACCATTACTCAAGCTACCTTCTTCTCCACACCAAATAAGCATTTCTTATCCAAGCGTATGAATTTTCCCACCGAGTTGGCCGGATCCTCTAACACATTTTGAGTCCAAAGCTCAAGAGGAAACCCTAGAAGAAGGAGCCACACGTGACGCCGGGTCAATTTTTCTTTTTTCGAATTAAAGGCAGAATGCCATCTCTTTAAGATCAGAGAACACTCCTTTATAAGCCATACACCATTCATAACATTTGATATATGATCTATTTAAGGAAAAATATAGCATATCCACCCATTAATCAACATATTTATGCTCAAAGCATAACCAAGCAAAGGAAGCCAATGCTTATTCACCCATTCAATTAGTTATGTTCTTGTAACCCTCGCTGACTCAATGCGACCAACAAGATCTCTCCTGGATAATACTTCGACTCTGTTCAAATTGACATCCTTACCCAATACTAATCGCCTCAAAGCCTCTTGAACTTTGTAAGACTTTAATCTTCTGCGTGCCCCAACTCTTTCCCCTGTCAAGCATTTGCCAACTTGAGACTTTGTAGGATTTAGAGGGTTTGATGTTAAGTATGTATCCCCAGGATGATACCCATTTTTAACCCCTCCACCATTATTAACATTCTTTGTAGTCTTCGTAGGTTGTGGTATGTCGACCAACACCAAACCCTGAGTGAAAGTAGACATTGCATTACAAACAAGGAGTATAGAGGTATCACCCCTAACTGGCTTAGTCTGGACCAAGCGGTGAAGATGGTTGAAAGACAACCATCCCCCACTAGGAGAAAGTAACAAAAACCAATACCAAACTAAGACTAAACCAAGAACAAAAAAATGACAAATGTAGCTAAAGAACAAAAGAGACTAAAAACTTTCTCTCAAAAACAAAAAACCAAAATACCCAAAAACCCTCAAAACATAGACCAAAGAAATGAGTAAAAATAGGGCATTAAGAAATAAAAAGTTTCCACTTTTTTCACTTGGTTAATACTAAGCCAATCCAGAGGAATAAAATATCTTTATTAATATACAAGTTTATATGTTTTTCCTTAGAAGTAGTATTTTTCCAAATATAATCATTAAAAAAAACATTTTCATTTTTCTTTAAAATGATTATTCATGGTAAAACATGTATTATAAAACAGTTGTTTATATTAAAAAAAAAAGTTAACAATCTTAAAACCAAAAATTATAAAATATAACCATTAATATATTTATTATAATTAATATAAAAGTAAACATAATTTTTTATATTTTAATAATTTCTTATTATTCATTAAACTATATTTTCCTTAATGATGAAATGTTCAAATAATATATTTAAATATTATTAAATTAAAATATCGATTATTCTTATTCTTATAATAAATTAATTAACGATAGTCCGAGCGTTCAAATCATAGATTTGAATATGATTAATTTAAAATATTATAAATAAATAAATTGTATATATATTTTAGATTTTAATAATGGAATTAAATCTTTTTAAGATATGAAAAATATTACGGATGTAATTTTAAAACCAAATTTACACTATTATTATTTTTTCACTATGAAGAAGTTTATGTTTTTGTTCTTTCTTGTTATAATGAAATTTTAATCATACTCGAAATTATATTATATTTATAAGTAAGATAATAATTAAGTTGATAAATGTTTTTATTTGAAATTTGGGTGGACTATGCTTTTAATTTACGGAAATTTGAAATTACCTTTTATGTTTTTTCATCTATGAACAAGGGCTAGACAAATTTACTCTCGAGATTGATTCTATGACAGTTGTTCAAAATTCGAAATAAATAATTATAAAAAAAAGGATTATAAAAAATAATTGGTAGCTAATGAATAGATAATTGGTAGCTACGAATGGATAACTCATAGCTGATGAATGGATAACCAGCAATTCATGACATATAACTAAAAGAATGTGAGATTAAAAAGAAATATAAAAAATAATTAATAGTTAATAAATAGATAAGAAGAAGAATGTCAATGATAACATATAGCTAAGCATAAATAACTCAGAGTTAAACTTATTTAACTAAAATAATACAAAAAATAAGAAAAATTCAAACAATATTCCATTCCATCTATATCTATCAACTATTTAATCCCTACTCAAAAACTATATAATATGCTAACTATATTATAAATATACATAATTTAGATGATAATAATACCCTACCCATATCCAAATTTTTGACCAAATTATTTAAAAATTTGAATTCATAAAGTAATGGAATATATTACTCATTTTTGTCAATATTCCATTCCATCCATATGTATCAACTATTTAATCCCTATTCAGAAACTATATAATATGCTAACTATATTATAAATATGGTAATAATACCCTACTCATAGCCAAATTTTTGACCAAATTATTTAAAAATTTAAATTCATGAAGTAATGGAATATATTACTCGTTTTTGTCTTTCTCTTCCGATGTATGAATGTTTTTGGGTTGCTATGTAACTGTTGAAAGGTCTCTTTGCGAAACCAAGAAAGATACCGTTGTGCTTGCATCGCCACAAATTACAAAATGAATGGTCTTTAGGAAAGATTGGATGACGTGGATACAAACATTCTAGCCCACGAGAAGCATGCACGCCACCACGACAAGAAACATGACACGTCAGCACGAAAGCCACGATGGCAATCTCTAAAAAACCTTTAACACAGGTGGTGCCAAACGTTCGCCAAAGGTATGGGAGCCACGCCCAGCGCCATCATCTCCACGTGTCGGATATGGACGCCGCACTCGAAGGCAAAGGAGGTTGACAGCGCAGCGTGGCGTCCACATAGGACGATGACATGAACGATTCCGGATTTATGGATGGTGGAGAACGAACCCTCACAGAAAGCAGATAAGCAAATCACAGAGAAGAGCAGCAGCAGGAGGAAGAACAGTTAAAAGAAACAGAATATTGATATTTATAGAGCTCAGCCATGGCCATGGCCACGGGATTCTGTAGTCCCTCGACAACATGCATCGGCAGGCCCGGGACAGGCATTTTCTTCAATCCGCGGCATCCCAGCGGGTCGCGAGTTCGAATCTCCGGGAGGCGAGTAGGGTTTCCCATGGTTGTTTACTCCGCAGACACGCTCACCGCGAGCTCCCAGCACGGGGAGGACAAGAAGCACGTGGTGCACGGTAATGATGAGGAAGTGGATTTGAAGTCGTGGATGCACCGGCACGGCCTTCCACCTTGTAAGGTTATGCTGAAGGAAAGACCATCGCCAGACGGGAAGCACAGACCCATTAAGTACATCGCTGCCAGCGAAGATCTTCAGGTAGATGACGGATATTAACTGAGCTTAATTTAATAAGGCCGATTAACGGATTTAAAATTTTCACCGTAATCTGATTTTGAACCAATGGTTTTTTTTAATGTACTTTGTGCAGCCTGGGGATGTTGCATTGTCTGTTCCAAACTCGCTCGTCGTCACTCTGGAAAGGGTGCTGGGAAACGAGACTATTGGTACGCTAGTTTTAAATTTCTCCTTTGCATGTTAAATCGGGTTATTGATTTACTTTAGTTATTCAAGACCTACTTAGGGTTTTCCATTTCACTGTTTTGGGTTTTTAAGGTTTTCTCCACGAGTTATTATGTGCTTGAGATTAGAACACAGAACAATGATCAGGGTATTTTGCATAATTAAAAGAAATTCAAGATTTATGGTGATAGAGAATCTAAAAGAATCTCTCAAACCTGTAGTAAAGAACACCCCACAACAGAAGATAAAAAGAGCAAGTGAGGTCACAATGAAGAGAGGAAGTCAGCCTAGTGGCCTCTGATTATGAGAGCATCGTTGAATAATGATATGCCTATTGTAAAACAGGTTCAGACCTAATTGGTCTTGCTATATGTACAGTTTTTCAGCTCAATTCAAAGAGTCAGTAATTTCTTTGATTTTGAAGGTAATGCACTTTGTAAGAGACTATTATGGGCGGAGATTGGCAGGTAATCAAAGACTCGTTGTTTGAAGAAAAAATGGTTTAGAATTGGGTCGTAAACTTGTGTCACGTATAAAAGACAATGTATAGAAGAAAAAAGAAAATTAACTTAATGTCCACAAATGATCAGAAGAGATATATAGAACTCAAACAAACAAGCGTCAAAGGCAGCGAGGGAGTGCATAAGGCATCTCTCGAAAAGGAAAGACAAACACGAATCTAGGGCAAATAATATAAACCACAAACAAAGGCGTAAACACAAAATAGGTAAAACTCCAGACAATGAAGTAGAGACGGATATTATGAAAGAGGATAGGAAGAACAGGCACTGCTGTAGCACAGAAGGTTAGTCGGATGACAAGATTAGATTAAGATAAGAATTTGATCCTTCTGCATCAAGATAAGAATTTGATCCTTCTGCATCAGAATCAAAGGAGTAACCTGCAGCCCTGCCAACTTACTGTGAAAGCACAGATACCAAGCCCATTGCAGTAGAGACTTATAATATTAAAGCACAGCTGTCGAGACTGAAGCACAGATGCCAAGGCGTAAACCCAAAATAGGTAAACTCTAGACAATGAAGTAGAGACTGATGATATTATTAAAGAGGATATGAAGACCAGGCACGGCTGTAGCACAGAAATAGTAGCATAATTCGAGTATGAATACAGATTCGAATACGATTTGATATGTAAAACATATGTAACGAAAAAATCTAGTATGAAAAAAATATGGGAGTAGGTTGCTTATAAATTTAAAAAACTTATCTTTTAAATTTTAGAAAATTTTAAAAATATACATAAACCATTCAATATTTGCATGCAGTATTGGAATTTGACGGGCAAAATGTTTGTCATGGGTCATTTTGCCTGTCAAATGCAGTCTATATTTTATACTTTCTGCCACAAAAAACAAAGAAAACATTAAAGTGTCTATATAGTCTCCAAGACAAGGGAGAATTTCCTTGTTTACATGTAACATTTATTTTTCATTAAAAACAACTTGAAATATAAATCTAAAAACATTTAAATCTAATAATCTATTTATAAATTTAATTATAAAATATTAAATAATTAAAATACCAAAAATAAATTATAAAACAATAAAACCAATTTCTAATAATATATTTCAAAAAATATTATACTAACTAAAATCTAATATTATAACTAGTTACTGAACTTTATATTTATATTATTAAATAAACTTAATATAAAAACTTATCTGATATTTGATATTTAGAACTAAAATATAAAACAAAATATTTTTTATAAATTTTAAAGCTTTAAACTTTTAAAATGTAAAACTAACACTATATCGACTATGCTTTTACATAATGGGGAAAAATTAAAAATAAAACAATAAAAGTTAAACAATTCTTATCTTAATATATGTTCCAAAAAATTTAGGCAAATTTGTCATATCCATATTATGTCGAATATTCGGTTATTTTTGAACTCCCTCTCAATATGGCCGAATTATGCTACTATAGCACAGAAGGTTGGTCGGATAAAAAGCAAAGATTAAAATGAGAATTTGATCCTTCTGCATCAGAATCAAAGGAGTAACCTGCAGCCCTTCCAACTTACTGTGAAAGCACAGATGCCAAGCCCATTGATGTCCTCTAGAGAATGGCCTGGGCGAGGCACGCAGGCTGTCACAGAGAGCAACAGAGAACGGAATAGAGAGGGACAGAGAAGATCTACAAACAAGGCCGGGATGGATCCGTTATCAGTTCATAACTTCATCTGACTATATATGTACAAGGGCCATTTCACATTATTTGTTAGGTGAGAGTCGAGACATGAAATTTAAATAACTTTGTGCTAGGTTCCACTAAATCAAGACAAATTACCCTAAAGTAGATCATGACCTCCTTTAGGATACTTCCAGATTGATTGATTTTTTTGTAAAAACTTAATTGAGTTTAGCATGGCGTGTAACAGAAATCACTAATATATTCCTGTGCAAATGCCAAATAGAAATTATTCTAACTTGCATTAATATGTCAGGCTGTACGAAATGGCCCTTAGTCCAGTGAACTGCGTCATGGGAAAATAGCCACCTCTGCATGGTCATAAATAGCTTCTTCCAAGCTATTTGCTTAAATCAGTGAAATCACTCTCTTCCGAGTGCTTGTTATCTAGTGCATTGTCAGCATATAATGACTGTGTTTCTAAAGAAGGAAGAGCATTCAAGAAAATAGATGGCAAATGTGAGGCCAAATTAGTGGGAATCTACTGAAGACCTTAGGTTGACTCAAATTTTGTTTGTGGACCATTGAAATGGTCCTCTTCTTCAAGTCCATCATGTCAGGAGTCAGGACTTGTGTTATGATCCTGAGCAGCTCTGCATTTACCCTTTGTCAAACTCTTCTGATTGCACCGAAAGGTGCTTCTACATCCCAGCATGGTACGTGGGTAAATGCTTATGTCATTATATGTTGGTTTCATAACAATAAAATACTTATAATAAATAATAATAGTAATAATATATGTTCGGGAAATATAAATATAAATATCTGTATATTTATGAAGCAGAGAGATTTGATATGTGTACATAAAGTATAATATTAAAATTTCTAATATAGAGGTGCCAGATTTACATATAAATAGAAACACTATAAATATGATATTTACATAGAAATATTGTTGCAATGCAAACATAATTTGGTTAACATTGCATTGAAAAAAATATACATTCTGCATATGCTCAAAGCATTGTGAAAAAAATCCACAGCTTTTTCTCTGTCAAAAACTCAAAAAGCCATAGACCTCAAGGACAAATTCATAGATTTTTTATTTGACCTTCTGAAGTACTTAATCGAAGGCCAAACATTTTTAATTGGGGCCAAACCTTTTTAATTGGAGTCCAAAAGGGTATACATCAAAAGCTGTCGTAAAAATATATATATATATATTTTACGACATCCATGCTAATCTTCAATAAGCAGAAATACAGTCTTTTACAGAACTGTATGCTCTTTATAAAAACACAGTAAACATCATGAGATTCAGAACTGATCATCATCTAGACTGCCAATCAGAAGAGTCCTCAGTCTAAGACAGAGAAAGGAGGGTGTGTTCCTGTATGAAAGTGCCATCTTTGATTTTTTTCCAGTAACCTGAACCAGCAGCCAGCTGTAATCCTTCCTTTGAGAGGGAGTATGCTTCAACATTAAATTCTCTGAAGACATTGACAAAGTGCCATCCTTGATTTTACCTCATAAAAAATGGGACTCAGAACCAGGTTTGCCATTCAACATTGGTCGTTCAACCAGATAATTACGATCATCGAGTCTCCAAACATTTGAATTTTTGGAATACCATTTTGATTTTGCCAATTTTAAGTTTTTAACAGAAGTTTGAGGGCGAGAAGTGTTGAAAAATATAGCTCGAGCAGGAGCTTCTTTGCACAGGTCGGGTCTTTATGTGCGAGAAGAAGATTGAGACTTCTTAGCGACCACTTAGTAAAAGTGGAAATAATACCATCTTGTAATTTCACTTAATAAATAAAAATGAAAATCTAAATTCTTTTGATCTCTTCGTTTTAGAAATCTAAATGAAATATTCTAGAGATTCTAGAATATTAGTAAGTTAGATTTGATATAATCTTAGCCGTATACCTCATTGTTGAGATTAGGTGGTTGCTAGGATTAAGGAGATTAGTTGAGATTGGTTGCTAGAATCAAGGAAGTTGGTTGCTAGAATTGAAGAGATTAATTATCTCTCCCAAAGCATAAATAGGACAAGATGGGAGGGGACGTTGTGGAGCACACCAAGGAAGTTGTGTAAGGAACGCACCAAGGAAGTTGTGTGCACACACAATTGAAGCCAAGGAGGAGAGAACACAGATAGCAAGAAGAGGATCAAGCAACAAGGTGGAAGACTGTGAGGATAGTACCGTATAGTGACTTACAGGGTACAACAATTTCTTAGATTTCTCTGTAGGCGTATTTTTTCTTTTCAGTAGGCTGTAAATCTCAGGTTGAGGTGTCCTTGTAAGTTTTCGAAGGAATAAAAGCTGATTTGAAAGACAAAATTCTTGTGTATCGTGTTTATGCTTCCACTGTTCATTTTCAACTTTGTGTCATTACTGATTGCTGCATGTTAAAAAATATTTATTTCAGTTGTTAAATAAGTTTAGATTTGATTTATTTAATAAAAAAGAAACATAGGACAACTATCATCTAGGGCCTAAAAATTTACATGGTATTAGATTTTGGTTCTCTAATTGAGATTCTCAAGGATTTACAGTAGTAAATCAACTGCCAGAAAGAAGGACCAGTAGTTAGAGGGTTTCATTATTTCTTTTAAGTACTAATTTTCAGATCTAGGAGTTTTTGCATTAGATCAAAGATGGCATTAACTAGCCTCAGGTTCAAGGACAGATTCGATGGTGCCTTGAATTTCCTATCATAGAAAGTCATGTAACTCTTATATTAGAAGAGAATGACCTCTGGGATATCGTCAAATATGTGGTGGCTTCATTGACAGATCCGCAGCTTTTGGAAGCTCACAAGAAGAAAGAAGTGAGATCCAAGCAGATGATCATGGATACTATAAAAAGGATCGTCTGATACCTCATATAAATTTGAAGAAGGGGACGAAGGATATTGTAACATACCCATATAACCCGCAAAAATGCATATATAAAAAAATTCCAAATATAATTCTTTCACATGAACTTTGGCTATAACCTTCATAAACATTCATCCTTAAGTTTTAATAAAATAACCAACATGAAAATCCGCAAGAAAATTCAGCCTTCTGCAATTAAATCTACTTCTGCAACCAAAAATAGTTGTTTCTGCACTGAAACTGACTTTGTCGACTTTCACTTTCCGCATTCCGCCCTTCCGCCTTCCATTGCGGACTTTGGGAATTAGAAACTTAACCTCTGGCGGAATCTTTTATCCACACTTCCACCTTTCACATTCTGCCTTTCCGCCTTTCATTGCGGACTGTGGAACTCGAAAAACTTAACAAGTGACGGAATCTTTCATCCACGCTTCTGCCTTCCACTGCGGATTGCGGGCATCGAAAACCTAACATGTGACGGAATCACTTATCCACATTCCGTCTTCCGCTTTCCGCCTTTTCGTTGTGGACTGCGGAAATCAGAAACTTAACAAGCGACGAAATCACTTATCCACATTTTTGCCTTCGGCATTTCGCCTTTCCGTCTTCCGCTGCGGACTGCAGAAACCGGAACTTAACACTTACCTTAGGATTTTAAGCTCTTTCCGCTTTCCGACTTACGACTTCGGGTAGCAGAAGTCCGGAAGTACAATACCTTTACCCATTCACTTTTTGCATGACTTCTTCTGCACCATTGATTCTTGCGGGGTCGATCTCAACCGTCGATCTTGCGGCTCAGATCTCCACTGATCATCCTTGCTGGATCTACCGTATTTCAAAAATCTGGAAAGTTTTTTTATCCGTGCTTGTTGACCTCGCGGAATGAACCTCTGCCGTTGATCTGCAACATCATCAGATCTCAATCGTCGAAACATGTGGGGTGTACAGGATTTCACAGATATGAAAACTTACTTTATTTGTGCATATTGAGGTTGCAAAACCCACTCCCGCTGTTGATCTTCAACACCATCAAATCTCAGCCATTGAAACATGCAGAGCGTATCTAATTCCGCAAATCCGGAAACTTAATTTATTCGTGCATGTTTGTTCGAAGAAATCTCTGTTCGCCGTTGATCTGATTCCCTCAATCCATCCGATGACAGATTTTGTCTGCAAGTTAACCCTTCCACCATTGTTAAGGAAAAACTCAAGTCTGAGCACCTTTCCTTGGCGGAATTCGCCTATAGCCTTTGATCCTCCCCTTCGTTCTCTCAACTCTCCTCTGCTTAATCTCCCCTTCACTAGCTTGGACTTTACAGGAAAAAGGCGTAGAATGCAAGTGCAACAAATCTCATTCTAAACTAGAAGTATAATCCATGAACTTCATTAAGCCTGGGATGGTCAACCCAGAACAAAGCTCAAGCCTCCATAGGGAATAAATACCTTGGGTGTTTAAATCAGGGGAAACATACAGTATGCAAGTAACTCTTTTCAGAACGTTAGGGCACCACTAGGCAACCCAAAAATCATCAAATACAAGTCCCAGTCATTCAAACAGAGCAGGGTGATCCTTTTCCAAGAACTAAATCAACCTATGAGGTCTAGGGGATGGAAGCAGAATAGGTGCATAAACTATCATTAATAATCTACACAACCAATGCACTCCTAATCATATGAGCACATCCCATTCATCAACCCTACTTTTCATCAACAACTAAGGGCATTCTCTAATTGTTCAACAATATTGAAGCATACAATTATACATCTATAGACACGCCCTAAGCTCATCAGTCAAAGGAAATCATGCAGTAAACTGGTGATTCTGTACAAAGCGCTATTACACCATTTTAGTTGCCATTTACCCAATACAAGGCGCCATCATCCAGCAACAGAGTATGAAAACAATAGTTCATAAGCATTATTTCCAACAGTGAAACGAAAGCTACTAATTATCATTTCCTTGACAATGACACGCATATTTGCACATAAACCACATACCCGGAGTTCAACAAAATAACAAGAACAAAACCTCACTGGTGAAACCTGGTTGTAAATGAGCTGCAATGAAAGGGAACAACCATGTTCCACCCAATCGTAGATTAGGCACAGATCTCTCCATCCTCAATCACCCCCGAGCTAAACTATGCATGCCGAGAGTGGTGACAGTCAAACTCAGTCCAGTTTTCCAGAGAGAAATCACTTGCCTAACACAGAGTGCTCACATAGCAAGTATTCCTTGTTCCAGCATACTCAGTGGGTGTCCGCTGTTGAAAACCCTTGTTTCACAGCAAGCTGGTTTAATGAACAATTTCTGTGAATTTCTTGAACAATTTAAACACACTGTAAACAATTAACAGGCTGTAAATAA